>QNGE01001556.1:0-36632 GCA_008508345.1 Paragonimus westermani
CGGCCGGGATTTGAACTCCGGCCATTCCAATCCTGAGGCAACAGTGTTGACAACTGCCCCATTCACCTCACATAAGACACGACCGAATTATCGAATCTTAACGCTCAACCACTCTCGCTTTTCAGCCAGCCTCTCGATATGTTTGGGCAGGCTGATCATTGCTTACAAGCGAAAGTGTTTGAGAGTTCTGAATTGATAATTCGGTCGTGCCTAATGTGAGGTCAGTGACGCGGTTGCCTCATGAACGCGTGGCCGGAGTTCTAGCGCCGGACGAAGCAAGGATATGCACTACTGACGAGCTCTAATGAGAGCAAACCTCGAGTCTAGTGCTTCTTTTCGAAACAGGCTGGCTGGAAAGTCTATCTGAATGTGAATGCTGCGATCGAACGTGAATGATGCTCTACTTGAAAATGAACAAAATCCCTGAGTACGCATCAATGAAACTGTTGTAATTAGAATAGAATTGAAGGAAATATATAGGATAAAGATCGAACCTATAAGATGTGCAAAACAGTATCAGGCACAGTAACACAGAACCTATACTGTTGAATTGCATGTTTTCATTTGTACAGGATGTTAGCATGGTAAAACAATTGCCTATGGGAAGGAGACAAGGCACGTCAGCCATGTTCATCACAAAAATATTTTGAAAAATAAGTTCTTCTTCAAGAATCACGAACGTAAAAATTCAGTTGTTAATAGGAGATAATGGAGAGTTTAGTTGTGTCTTGCGAGACATGCACAAGTTACGTTTAAATCAGAGTACTTTTACTCACAGTGTGACAATATGTAGAAAGAACAGGAACAATCCCATTGAGAATCATGTGGTATTTTCCTGGTTGCATATTTGTGACAAGTATCAGTGTGTTTTTTAAAATGTGATTATACTATTTTATACAGGTTCACCGCTGTGCTGAAAGTTCGTCAACTAGTATCACCGCTTCCAGGTATTCACGAAAAATCCTACGAAATAAAGGGGTGAACAATACGTCACATGTGAAACAACGCAGGTATGCACGGACTTCATACGTAGGATCTGAGACACGGTCGAGAGTTTAATTGCGTTACAGTGAAGTCACCACGTGTTTCTGTAAATAAAAACAGTGTTTGTGTTTTGGTGGTTTACATGAGCATTTAGAAAGACTATTGATGAATTTACATTTTTAGGACAGGGCCACTGGGTTCTGCTCAAGTAGAAGCCCGGAGAAATGGTAGTATAATCGGCAGGCAATCAGCTTGACATACTGTAACTTTCAACACTATTAAAGTGTAAAATCACTAAGAAAAACGACTTAGAAATACTGTGATGCAGTTCGTTAACTACAAGTAAACTGCCAGTGAATGATACTGGACATTTATTTGCAGTGAAAGGTCTTCCATAGGCGAAAGACGTCATACCTGTAACAGAAAGATGGTTCTGAGATAGAACAACACGGTAAATTGCGCAAGCATCGCGTGATATCGAGAGTCGTTTGACTAGTAAACTGTGTCTGCAGTTTACAACCAAACCCAAAGACATTATATACGTTGTTGGACGTGCAGTGGAGGGTTTAAGACATCCTAATCAGCAAAAGGAACATAACTGAATAAATATATCATTAGAACAAAAGCATGCCGAGAATTTTTCTTTTAGAAAATAACTAGTGAAAGAGCGGTCCTCAGTATTATTGAACGGTCGACTCAAGTTGAAAAAATGATCGATGTACAGTTTTATTTCTTCTGGGTTGATAATTATTGCAGCGAACATTGTGTGGTAAAAAGTTCAGAATTTTTATGATTGCAGTTCGTCTAATGCATTGTGAGCCTCCTTTGATTTGAGTGTGTTGCCGGCATTTCACCAATCCATCAAAGTTGCCGATGTGAAGCACTTGGAGTAAGCACTACGAACAAACGAAAAGAGATTGAGTGGGTAGGCGTACAAACACACCAAACATTGTGTTATCACAAGAACAGTAACCTGATGGATTTTATCATTGTTCTGCATAGGACGCCGACAGGGTAAGCGATGGTTCACTGACGATTAACAATTTCTGCCTTCATTCGGCAGCACTGTCATTCATATGCTGAATAGGTCAATTCGGTAGCCTGTTGTCGTCGTCACAGTTTTGGTGATCAGTCACGCGGCATTTCGAATACCCGTTCACTCAAGTGGTAAACCTACGGACCCAATTGCAAAACTCTGGGCTTCAGGTGAAGTCCGACCCAATTGCAAAACTCTGGGCTTCAGGTGAAGTCCGACTGGCCAAGCGTTGTACTAACTGAGTTACAAAGTCGCTCTGGGATCTCAAAATTTCTACATGTGGGATCGGTAATAAACGCAATGCACTGTGCCCTATGAAATTCGCAGAAGGTTTGGCGGTTGGGTTTTTTCTAACTTACCGAATCTAGGAAACTACTGAGCGGTGATACAACGTATAAACGTTTCTTCTCCGCTTGTCACAGTGGATTCGGCGCCTAGCCGGAGTAGTTGATCTGTCATGCGTGTGAAAAATTCACTGCAACTGTAAAAGAATTGGCACTCAACGTCGGGAACAAAATGTTAAACAAACTGCGTTTGCGTTTATGGTGGACTGGTCTTCCGGGTATTTAGAATGGGCGCAAAAAACACTCGCTAATATAACTACTAATGCAATTTCTAATTTATTCTTGTGATCTTTTTTAGACTATCTAATTCGATTAACAAAACTACAACTGTATGCTTATTTGGACAGTTTCAATGGGCTGATTACTTCCGTTTTCCTGTTGCACGTTCTAGCAACTTCCTGTAACTTCTTTCTTAAGACTTCTCATTCTACCGGTGGTTCAAAGCGACTATTGCTCTGTCACTACTTCAGATTTCACTGGCCTGCAGTCAGTTACCTGTTAACAAAAATTTGTACTCAGTATTTGCGGTACACGATGGAGCCAAATCAGTAGCATGTCCGTCTACAGCTATGAAACGACCTTCATTCAGGCTAGGTGTACTACAAGAGTAAAACCACTATGTCAGAATAAACAGAAGTATTTACTCCGTTGTGCGAACTACACTCCTGTTTGCAAAAGAATAAATTTACAAATGGAAAAACCGTTTCTTGAGTTGTCACTATGTTTGATCAAAGGTTGGTTGGTCAGTTCACAAAACCGCTTAATAACCTATAACTAATAAAATAAACCAATTTTTCAGGGAGCACACAAAGCCAACTTTGATCCAGATCCCGAATATCCTGTCTAAGCTTATTGACAAAGCTTTTGATCCCACATTTCTACAGCAGTATGCATGTTGCTCTTTTTTGTATGAGCAGAAATATTACATTATTCCAAATGAAATCTATCGGCTGGCGCGCGTAATGATTCAAATGAGTAGCATAAATGAAAGCGAATGCTCCATTTGGGTGTAAGTTCTGATTTGTACCGTGACTACAACTTCTTAGTTAGTCAACAGCAAGCACACTTCACTTCCGACCTAAATGAAAAGGTGAATATTTCCTTCCCTGTCCCAATTCGTTCAGGTGCTTTCATTGCTTAGCAAAGTGGATCTATAACCAGCATTTGTACACTTTCAAGCAAGTATAGAAATTCGTACTAATAAAAAGTGGAATATCTCCATGCTACTGGGAAGTTTAAATCCGCCCTTCACTAAAGATAGCTGCAAGTGCATTATTTTTTCTGTTCTCTTTGGGTACAGTAGCACAGCACGAGATAAACTGTGTACGAAAAACTGATTTGTTGTTGCTCAATAAAGATAGCAGTTATACCAGCGATCTGTCTCCGTAGGCTAGGAACACAGTAATTGGAACTGGAGCGCATCACCTTAGTTGAGACGCACAAAGTAACTAGTGAATCTGTTTAGCGCAGTGTGTACATCATAGTCAAGCCTCATTCGGATGTTCCCACCTGTTTATTAGCCCGTGGCTCCGTATTCCTATAGTTTTTCATCCTTAACTATGAATGATCTAACGGTTTCAGCAGTTTCACGTTGTCCGCATCGCAATATGTTTGTATATAACAAATGAACACACACATTGTATTCATTTTGCTTGTGAGCGACAGAACCTAGTATCTCGAGTACAGCAAGTTGGTGCATCCACACGGGATGTGGACAAGCTTACCGACACTTTATGGTGCGCTTTCAGCAAGTCTGATAAGAGTTACTGGGCATTAGAACAGTCCGCATGATCACCTCGGCGTGGAAACTGTGCTGACGGTACTTGACCAAATCACCGACATTGGCTACTGGCCATTTCCAGTTGCTAGAGAAAGATGACTATGGAATGAAGACGGTGCACCAAACCTTGTCAACCAGTTAAGTTATGATAAGAAAACGCTTATTGCGAGAATCGGAAGATGTTGAGTCACGTGATTCATTTCTTCAGTCATCTCATGGAACCTCGACTCTATCAAGCAAACTTATTTCGGCCGGCTGATTCTTTTGTTTCCCAAGCTACCGGTGTAATCGCGAGAATTCACGGATCTGTCTGTCAATTTGCTATATGCGTTTTTGATCAGTCTGTTTTCTCACTGTAGGTAGTAAAGTTCACTAGTACAAGTATCCATCATACTCCCTGGCCAGTCAGTTATCAGCTGTTCAGTGGCTGTTGGTAACAATACATTGGCAAGCAGGTTTCTAACGACTGACTGCTTGCGTACGAAGAAGAACGGAGATGATGCAATAACTCATTTACTTGTGTGTTTGGCAAATATTTTCGGGTGAATTTTAGATTTGGGGGGATTTTCGTGCTCAAGATGCCCGGTCTTGGTCATGACCGGTTTGATTTTGTTGGTTGTACTAAGACTAAAGTTTGCCGATGTGAATTTGCTCACTACGATAATGAGTAACCTACATCGTGATATTACCTCGAATATTGCCTTATTTAGGTGCATCTTAAATCGTTGATGTATGAACATCGCAAGTATGGGAACCGAACATATCAATACGCAGACGCCAGGATTATATTGAACGAAAATTTGATAAACATGAGGTATATCTATACGAATTAAAGAGGTGATCAGAATGTAAACATCGAAGTAAGCTGACGTCAATGAACAGAACAGCAGAGTACTCGACTGACACCCGACATATGATATCTGAAATCTTATAAATTTGTCTGCCGGTGGAAACAGTTATGTTGATAAACTAGCAACGGGGTCGCGATATTTTTGGATCCTTATGGGTGTCTTCAGGAGGCCGGCATTATGAGACTCACACTAGACCACTAGCTGGGCCACATGAGGCTGTTGTGTATAAGAGACTTCATTTACTGCCCCGTAGACTACAACGGGCTGGCAAAAATCCACCGATTTTGCTGTTTGCCTCACATGTGAAATTTCTGTCGCTGCGCTCTTATTTCGGTCTAGCTTCGAACCATGTGAGATTATCGGAGTCACCGTTGAACAGGGTATACCTGCAGGTCCAATAAGACTTTGACAGATCTAACGACCTGATCAGATTAACAATGCCTTGTCCTATCAACAACAGCTCCACATTTCGTTTAAAAGCAGTTTCACTATAGTACTCATTTAGAAACAAAATTCGTTAACAGTATCCACAAAGAGGTAATCGTTGTGTAGAACATCTTGCATTAAAGAAAGCGAACGCTTCTGCTGAATGAGGTTTTGAACGGTGCAGTCAGTTACACAGAATTTAATGAGCAGTGGAATAATTTTGAAAGTTCTCAGAATCTTCAACACTGGTCAGCACTAAATTACTACAAAACCTGCACTCGGCTTGATATTACTTTTGACTTGTATTTATTCCAATTGAATTTTATGTTTATTTTGAACTCCTGCTTTGGCTGTTCCCAACACAACAATCCAGTTCACGGCAAACAGTTCTCTGGCAAGAATTCTTACGAGCAGTCATGGTAACCGTTGCACCACATATCTCTTCCACAACTCGGTTGAACTCAGAGGAAGATAAATTTGTTTCTATTCATCAGAACAACAGTTTGTTTAACTCAGATATGGGTGTAGATGTTTATGCGTGTTGAGTTTTCACCGCTGCTCTAAGCTAAATATCAGCATTTAAGATAGTTTGTCCAATCTATTGACTTGAACAATGCACAGAGAACTCAAAATTCGTAATGTTGATACATTTCGTGAGATGTTTTTAAACATGGTGAACTTGTTGATAAAAGCACGCTTGTGTTGCATGCAATCAGACTGGTCCGATCTAAGTCCATTTAAGTACTACGCTTCAACGTAATCATTAGGTTTTCGCCTTTTTAGAGGAATCCAGTGAACACCACTTTTTCTGTACCAGAATCTGGGCTTACTTTTGGATATGTATTTGGCTGTCATGTTGAATGAAGTTCCAGGATAATCGTTTGGAAACAGTATACCAGTTCATAACTTCAACTCTCCCTCTGAGATTTCCGGTGTGCAAATTACACGGTATTCGAATAAGAAGGCGCTTCTACAAGAAGTTGAACGAAGTAAAATTCCGTGCTCTCAGTACACCGCACTTTCCATTGCACTATCCGTTTTTCAGTTAGTCAGTTCATTAAGAAATGCCAATGAATCTTAATCCTTATGGTCAGCCGTAAAACAAATGTTAGGTCGGAGCGAGTTAAACTTACTCAAGAGGTGTTGAAATAAAAATGAGCTGGGTAGACTTGCTATTTATTGGATGAAATACTTTCTACAGATTTATTAAGGAAGAAGCTTAGCTTACGAGTTTTTACACTTCGCACTGCCTGAATAGGGTCGAGCGTTCAGAATGGCAACGTCTACGCCATAATTTTGAATGGCACGTTGAAGCTTTGTATGCGACAGGGATGATAGTTTGAAGCTAGCTTGAGCAGTTGTTTAGGTTCGGAAACGTCAGCACGTTAGTTGTCCTCCGTTATTTAATTACGAAAAATTGTCGTGCCCAACGCGCCTTCTGCCAAAGTGAAAACACTTCAGCTGACGATGTCAGCATTCATGTCTCAGTATGCAACGGTTATTTAACTATAAAGTCAAGACTACCCAATATATACTTTCAAGTCCGTACGAGGAATCAAGTTAATGCCATGATTACTTGAAGACTTGAGTGCCACAATCCGTGGTCATCTACATACATGGAGGATGAGCACGAAATGGTATGTGCAAGCTCATCCTTCTGTTTCATTGTTGCCGTTTTATATTACTGTATGAATACCGTCCACTGTAGCGCCTGTATGATATAAAATATCAAACAGATCTTGAGGTTTAGGGAGCGGAGCGTTAAACTTCTGAGTTCCCTTTTGATACCATCTCACGTTCTATGGTAATTTAACTACAAACAAAAATTTATTGTCCTCAGTGTCACTCGTGTTTGATCAAACCTCCTTTCTAGCGATAAGACGACAGACCAAACTTGTTCATTCGCATGCACACGTCAATCGCGATGCATTGGAGGCAGTTGTTTCAGCACTTGTTGTTTGGATAATCGGCAGGTATCCTAACAATCTTTCGGAATGTATGGGCACACAGTGAACGGCTTATAACGTTGATACAAGCTGGCATTCCGCTATAAACCTTCCAGAAGTTATCAGGACTTCACAAGTTAAAAGGCACAGCGTAAAGTGAAAAACCATGCAAATATACAAAACAAAGCAAGTTATGTGAAATCGTTTGTGCATTTACTTAGGATGAGTTGAGGCTAGACAGGCCTGACGACCAGATCATCAATTTGTGGAATTGTAGTCCCTATTAACATTCCTGGACTTCTCGGAGTGCATTCTATATGGTTACTCTTTTTATTATAACGTTTCTTCCTTCTAAAAAACTTGCGAAGTCCATTGAATGGCGACCGGTAGTTTGTAAGAAAGTGCTTTCAAAACTTTATACAGCTTAAACGACCACACTGGTTGCTTTAGTCAGTCGAGCTAAGCACTTTTTACTCAAGATCCTCTATCGTGTCGCTCTCGCTCTGGGCGAGTTAAGTTATGAGTCTTGGCTGAATGAACTGGTCAACAGTGCTACTCAAATGTCAGTCCCACTTTTTCTTGTGAGCTGGTAGATCGATTTCACCTTTTTGACCGTCTCAGAATGCCTTACGCACCTCGTTGTTCAGATCGGATGCAGTTATTCTGACCTTAGGCTATTAGTGAATTAACCTCCACAATCACTTGTTGGTTGTCTCTGAAAACAGTCACGTAGACTGTTCAACAGAGCATCTTGGCAAGCAGAGTTGCATAATATAGATTATAAAACTGCATAACAACACAAAGAAGGTAACAGTTTATACGAGATATCTCTTTGGAGAAATCTAGATGCTGGTTAGTCATATGTAACATCAGATGAAACTTCTGCAAGAACTACATTTATCACAAAATGTAACTCCAAAAGTCCTCATCTTCAACAGCTTGCTATCCTTATGGCGGTTGAAAACTGTCTACTTGTGACAACATTTACCAAAAGTCAGAAAACTCGTCAAAGTGCATATGTCTCGTAAGCATTCATCGATATAGCCATCAAACGACCGAGTATTTGCACTGGCGTACATAGTGAACACATTGCCAAGTATTAATCGCAATTATTTTCGCTGTTACAAGTGACTTTCGAAGCATTCACAATTAACCATCGAAATGTTTATGAACCTATTTTCCCACTGAATATTTGTAAACGAGTAATACTGATGAAAAGCCACTGCAAGATAGGAAACTGATAAAAACGGTGTAAAGTTCTCAGAAAGCGTTACGGTGTATTTTTACAATGTGCTACTTTGATTGAATTCATTCGAGAGACAATCATGATTTGGTTCTTCTTTGTCAGCATCAACTGTACTCGACTTCTAACCGGATTATTGGCTAGAAGAGGTCAATGGCGCAGTGGTCAACACGGTTGGCTCATGATTGAAATAGTCGGAGCTCAAATCCCGGCCTTGGTAAAAATATGCACTACTGATGAGCTCTAATGAGAGTGAAACTCGAGCCTGGTGCTTATTTTCGAAAGAGGATGGCCGTAGAGTCTATCTGAATGCGAAGGCTGCGATAAAATACGTGTGATATTCAACTTGAGGATAGAAGATAGCATATCGTTACAGACTGTTTTTTAACCATTTCTCTGCTAGTAGCAGAAAGTGGTAAACAAGCTTTGACTTAAGTCAAGTGGAGTAGAGCAAAAGAGGTAATCAACGAGGCTTGAGTTATTATGTGTTTTGTTGGGGTTAACTAATAGAAGTTGTTAATACGATCTCAGGTGAAGAAAGATTAATCTCTGTTTACTCTCTCTTCGCTGTATCCGGTTTCGAATGTACGTACAATGTGAATGAAGAAAGCTTAAAGTGTATATATTTTAGCACAATTTATGTGGGCAGGATAAGCTGGACAAAACGCCTCTAATGCATAGTTTTGGTCTGTAATCTAACAGACAGCATATGAAAGCATGGGAAATCCGGTAGGTTCTTTCAGTTTGAATTCGTAGAATATTGGCGAACAAACAGTAAATAAAGACAAACTGAAAGTACTTTGTAATCCTTTTGATACACGAAATTTATGGTCAACCAGTTCATTGAATAAACACATCTGTTCAGCTGGCACCCAGGCATTGAACTTTTGATTCGTATCAGCGGAAAGTGTTGACATTCCGGTTATGAAAACAATGTGTGCAAATCAGCGGTTTTCGAAGCCAATCGTGCGCCGCCTCCCCGAAATGTACTCCTCTCAGTATGTATTTTACTGCCAAAATTATCGGGTTCTCAAATAGACTATTATTAAAGTGACAGAGTATCAGAAGCACAATGCATAATGGTGTCTTCCTTAAGCTTGTGATACATAGAGTAACAGTAGAGTAAGCCTGTTCATTACATCACACATTTCTCGAGATAACGAAGACATGTGGTTGTTTGCTGTGTTCATTATACACATCTTCCCATTCGTGGGGGAGGAAAGATTGTGGACGTCGTCTTCTACTAGGCGTGGCGGTACGGAAGACGCCTTCATGGTGCCGGGGTCAGGTGTCATCATATCGACGGTGAAACTTTAAGTGTAACTTATTTAATAAACCCACCGAAGTTACTTTTTTCGCCAGCATACTTCTGGTTCTCACTGGGTAATTTTCTCACTGAGACTACATGCACAAACCATGCTCAGATCATTCTGGCATCACAGTAAATGCTTGTTAATGCGTAGGTAGACCACAAGTTGAACGATCGACTTCGGTTCATGAGGAAAGGAACTGCAACAGCAGACGGAAATCGCCCTTGTACCTTTCTCCGATCCCGATGTCTACAACACTTCAATTACAAAATTTGGGTCTCCGAATTGCCTCAATTCGCAGCAGGGCCAAACGACCCGTACCAGGGTTTTCCCCAGAACCAAGTACCCACATATTTCTAACAGTTTGACCGAAATTCTGTCAGTAAGCAAGCACTTGGCTCACATGAGTTGTTTAAATTTTTTGAAGTGTGATCAGTTATAGCGTACAATATACATCTAAGATTCGGAAAAAAGGTCTAGCGAGCATGCTCGTTTTCATGCTGAATACATAACATATGAACATTGTTATCAGTCGAAACGTAAAACAAGTAACCCGTTCAATTACGGTCAAAAACTCCATCGATAGGTATGGAGGCAACGCTCTGATGTAATAACATCACAATTACGACCTAACTGAAACCGTAGCAGTTTGGTCAGTCGTGGAGTGGGTGGTAGGCAGTGGCAACCACAAAACCTGAACAAACCGCTTCTCTGCGCACATGGGTCGGTCATTTGTTCAGATTCCGACCGCCTTAGCTGTAGTCAAAATTCGGCATCTCACGGCTTTTGACTGACCGCCCTTAACTCGGTAAGTCGAGGAGAAAGAGGAGGCCTGGCTGACGGTATGCTGCAAATAGACAAGATGTACCACAGTTGTGCTGGTAATTGTCCTTGTGTCTCTGCTATTGTTCCGGGCTGGAGGATGCCCATGGATATGTTCAGCTAAGCGCCTGGTCGTTTGACACAACTTACCGGTTTCATAGGAGCGGGTAGATTAATATACACAAAAGGGAGTCATAGAAACGGAAAATTTATGTTTAACCGCATACTCGAGACTGGAGTAGAGTCGAAGTAGACTCGCACTCTTACGGCACAGAATGTCTTGTGCGCGGCAGCGTTAAGTTTCCTAATGATTGTTGCGGCATGCGTGTCACCTTTGAATGGCGACAAAATGTACATTTTTTTCTTGTCCGTCAGAGTAACCTGTCCTTATTCTAGCGACGTCGCATAGTGTTGTCTACAAATCGTTCCGGGTAGCCATTATGCAAGAATATTGTGCATAAGATTGGAAATCGGAAATCGTACCTCGTGTACATATTCTTATGAATCTATCAGTTAAACACCTTGAGGAGGTTTTACATCGGAGGTACAGAGCTCCTGAAATGGGTATACTGCCCGTTCCAGGTATTTTTCCTATGGACATTGCCTTGAACAAATCCATCTGCACGATGCCGGGTGAACAGGTCCAGGAAGGCTAGTTCATGATTACACTCAAGTTTCTGTGTAAGTGTTACGTCCTTTTGGGCCGACATGAAAATGGCTAAGATAGTCACCAGGTTAGCATTTTTGCCAACCACACATAGAATATCATTCCCATATCGCTTATAATCACTACATTCATGGATGGCTTCTTCCGGCTAGTCGTTTCCAAGCTTCACCACGGAGATATCTGCTAACAACGGCCCCAATGCAGATCTCATTGCCACACTATCTATTTGTCGAGACAATTCCTCGTTGAGTGTAAATTTAGGCCGATTAAAGTGGTAAGAACACAAAAAACTGGCAGATACAAACATTTCATACTAACCTCTTGGTACCAAATCTGCAGTAACATGGGTGGTTTTTAATTGCAAACAACTAGAATGTTGTATACTCGATGAGCAGGTTAGGACAGATCCTCACGTCCGGGGAAGGATCAGGTTAACCAACAGTTGTTTCTGAACACAGGGAGCTGGCTTGAGTCGATTGAATGCGACTGCTTCAACAGACTTCGAGAATCTTGGGTTAGAATGACGTGGTAGGATTCTGAATGCACAAGATGGATTGATAGTTTGACCAGTGGTCACGGCGAGTTTAGTTACTGAGCAGACTGGCTGTTTACGCGTTCCACTAACATTTCCCTGTTGCTGGAAGAAGGCAATGGGCTGAAACGCATTTGTGTGTTAGTTCAATAGCGTATCTTCCAATTTTGCCGGACTTCACTTCTTACAGCTTGACTTAATCAGAAACTAAATTACTTTCACTGACTACTTCGCTTTTAAACATCATGACTGCTCATTCATCCTGAATCGTCTAACCTTTCACGGTGCACGGTGAGCGATAGCCCTACCGACTGATATCTGACTCATGTGTAATGTACCTAAGTGTTTGGGAGATGAAAGCAGTGGTTTCATAATCGTGCCATGATAATTTGTTCTCCTCCGTTAACATGCTCAGAGCAAATTAGTGTCAAGCAACTTCTCCTTGATGTGACATGTAATCATCTCAGTAAGTTATTCTTAAGAATCAACACTCTGTTATTTATGGCAAAAAATTAGCTGTAACAAATTGAGTGACCTGATCTTTAGTTTCATCTGTTTCATCTTAACTTGGCTTACATCTTTACATGCATAATCAGTCGAAGTGACTGTTTCCTGATCTTAACCATGGTTAAAACCAGTTTCATGGCGTGTTCACTTTAAGTTGTTAGTGCTTGGCAATCGTCCAGAGCGGACAAGCTAAACAGAAGTGTATTGTAATGTCACTCAACTTTAAACGTAAGTGAAGGTATCTTTATGTTGTTCCATCGCCCGCTGTAAAAGTTAGCAGCCACTTCTCCATCTATTTGTCAGAATGGATGACCAACATACACAAAGTCAACATGGTTCAGTCCTCGGTTTTGTCGCGGACAAAACAAGAAAAATGAACTGTGCACGAACGGATTCAGTTAATGAGTCTGCCTTCAAAGATCTACCAGACTGGCGTGACCAGCTCATTGTGTACGCATAAAATGATTTTTTACTAACAACGATCGTACTCTGCGACACCACTGCAGTCCGTATTCAGCAGCCTCCGAAAAATTGTAGATTTTTTGGCAACTCAACGTTATGAACTGACGATTTTACATAAAATGCAACGAAATCCAGCAAATCGTTGTCAGGAAAGAAACTAGCGAGGAGACGACCTTGAACTGGAAATTGTTATACATTATGCCTTTCTGAATAGAGGGTTTAGGAAAAGGTGGCAACTTCAGACGTTTTCGTGGTGGCTGTTGGCCTAAGATAGTTACTGGCAAAGAAGAATGACACCTTCTAGGAATAGCTCGGTACAATTTGTTTGCTCTCAGTCATAATTTCAGTGGACTTGGTGAACTTCCTTGTTCGCAAGCACACCGCAGTGACATTTCCTTAGTATGCAGAACCATGCAGACTACTCGTATACTTAGTGCCGCCGACGGACAGCCAGGAAAAAACTCCAACGAAGCATATGACAACGTCCCGTATGTAACATAAAATCAAGTCTCTGGGAGGACGAATCAACACTCGCTTTGTATCTTCGTGACAGATATCCGTGTTTGGACAAGCTGTTATGGCTCTGTGTTACACTTTACATGGTTGGCGGCATCCGATTCGGATTAGCCTGTCACAGTGACCGAAGCCAAAGGACGCCTGCGCTTATCCATCACTGCAACTGGCTTGCGCTGCACCAATTGCAGTTCCACCAACACACCACATATCCAGTGTAAACCCGAAGGAATAAGACCGGGAGGTGTGCCAGTGGGGCCTTTCTGTCCAGCCGGCCAATGCTGGTTAGCCACTTGATTGGCTAATAAGGAAAGGAAACTCTTATCTCTCGGAAACTAAACAGAGAGGCTGCAATGACGAGATCTACACTGAGAAGAAAGATTTTTGAAGCGTAATACAAGAAGCGTTGCAGTATAGGAATGCATGTTAGTGCAACCTAGAGAAGATGGGGATGAAAAGCAAATTTCACGCTCAACTATGAAAAGCCAGGCAGACCATTCATCATACAATGCACCAACAAAGCCAAAGAAAGGAGTGGATAGAAATTCACAGACACCCGCGCAACTGCTTTTTGTCTGGCTGCTCCCCATCGGCCAATCTGACAAGGTTGAACCCGCAAGGACCGAAGTCACAGTCAGCACAGCCCTCAGGATCTAAACAGCACGCAAGCCTGACCACCACGCCAAAGTAGCAGAAAGGGTCAGGTACACTTTACATACATACATATGCACATACATTCCTGTATACACTTGCAAACTAAACGCGCCTAGTGAGGGAGGACCTCTTTTGTACTTTCATAGTAGCCTGAAAATCAACCTGATTAAACATCAAGTGTAAATTTGGCGACTGATCGATTGCTTGCTTTATGTCCGGCTCCACTTTTGGGTTAGAATTCTGAAGGACTGCTGACCAGTATGTTGATGAACGCCTTTTCAAAGAATAACCTGAATCGATGTGCACAAGACATCCACATATTGCAGTCCCTGGTTCAACTTCGCGAGGAAAATTCACACTGGTAAACTAACCAACACTCGGTGATTAGTTTAGAAGTGTTAACTTTTCCCACGTTTTACTCATGTCAAAATCCAGTGGGTCAATCACGCTCTACCAAGTTATCAATAAATTGCCCAATTTTGAATCACCGGAAGGAAGCATATTGTGAACACTTCCTGCATTATTGAATTCGGTTAGAATAGTCGATTGCCCTTTTTCATGTTAGCAAAGTAACTGTACACGTAGACAGATGAATTATTTCAAAGCAAACAAGTTATACAGTCACAACTAGGATTCATGGCAACAGTGGTACTGACAGACGCATGAAAACTGCAGGAAAATTCGCTACTGTTTGGGGTAGGAGAAGAATGGGAACCCAAAGAGGTATGGTTTATTTGACTGTCTGCAAACGGACATAGCGCTCCCAGTTATCCGGATCGTCCATCTCACTTAATGGCAGCAGCGTATCCAAATACAGCGTGATGATGCACTCGTGTGACAAGTGGTTGTAGTAAGCACTTTTACACTGTAGGTTCTGGGTGCATCTTGGGGCAACATAGAGAAAGGAATAATGAAGTAATGGTTATAATTGGTGTGAGAAGCCTTTTAGTTTAATTTATCAAAATCACCTATCAAAAGTAGGGGTTTGGCTGGAGTCGTTTCCGCTTAGTTCTGACCATAAGCTTATTTCCGTACGTGTTGCATTGAAACGAATTATCACGGTTCGATTCCAGTAATATTACTGATAAAAGTCAGCCGGACTATGGAAGCAAACACAACCAATAAAAGAGGTTGGCACCGTTATTTACAGTCACTAAACTCCGTTGAGACTTCCCAATGTGACTGTTCCAATACAAATCTCCAGATTACATCCTGAGAGTGCAGTTGCTGTGATCGGTAACGAGTAATTAACCCATATTATTCAAACTTACCCCCACGACTCCGTACTATTCGTTAAACTATCGTTAATGTTGTATTTGAACCACAAGACGACAATTAAATTCATAACTCAAGCAGGAGGTTATTTATTAGATTTATTTATTAAAAACGAGAAGTAAATTAATGCTAGTCTAATGAATAGGGCTGTAAATCAATACCAAGCACTACCCGAAAATTGAAACAAAATTTTGCAGGGGTCTTCAATGCCAGTTAGCAGATATGTCTGCAAAAGTTTCATCTGCTGTTCAGTGATAATATACAAAAAGCTAATCTTCACCTGAGGCTCCTTTTCACTTAACTGAATAGTGTTCGATGACTATAATTTTTTCTTCCCCATTTAGTAACGTGGCATAAAAAATCTGACAAAATTCGTAGATATGAAAATTAGCTGAGTCCATTCGTAACCCAACTCATTCGATTTAGTGGTGTATTTTTAAGGGGCAATGACCTCCACAAGTTGCGCAATTCCAGAATCTGCACGTTTTCAATAAATACCTATACAGTTAATAAGACACTGGTGTAGGGACACCATATAAGTTAGACAAGACTATGATGTCGGTGTTGCACGATGAAATCCGTTGCAAGCTTGGACGAACACACCGTTGTGTACGAACTCAATAATGCAACGTAGCCAAGTTCATAGCCATCTCCTTAACACAACATTGAAAGGAAAGAGTAATTTGACGTAACGTGTGATCGAATGTCGAGTCGGGGCTAGTCCAGTGACTTATAACTAGTGTTCAGCGGAGGGAATGAATTAAGTTACACAACCGCAATTTTGTTCCAATCATTTAAAACATGAACCCCCCTCTGGCTAAGTTCATAAGTATTTCTGAAACAGTCCAGTCAGGGCGGTATGGATCTCTGAGCTGATCATGTCCGATGATGCTTCTGGATACATTCAGGTATTTGCCATGTTGTGCAGCCCATATAGCTTGTTCCACAGCAACAAGTGAAACACAAGACGCAAAAGTAGGCAGTACCTACGAGTCCCCTCATCGAACCAGGTTTCTCGTTTACCTCACTGGTATAAAACCTTTAAATTTTGTATACCGTTCTGCCAGACAGTTTCACGGTATCGCTTACTTGTGCCATCCTCACGACGATACATAAGCACATCAACAACACTGTACCCGCAGGTGATTCAGGCACTTTGATGAGATTGACAAATTTGTGGGCAGGGTCGAAATGTGTTAGTATTTTACAGAGGCTTTTCGATTCATCTGTCACACCCATAGTACCCTTCGCCCAAAGCTTATAAAAAATGAATTTCTATGTGGTCACCTTTGCTGTTGCCTCGCTACAAAAATATTAGTCATGTCGTCAACAGCAATATCAGTAAGTTACTTTTTAAGCTGCGGTCGCTACGCATTCGACTGAGTCAATACAAATCAATTCGTGGATTATGTAACTTCCGGCGATAACAGAAAGTAAGTTTCACTAACGTGATTTTTTGAACTTTTTCCGGTTAATTGGCAACTCTGTCGGAATCAGTTCAAAGGACAAAGTCATGTGTTTAGTATTCATCAAGACCCTAGATAAATTCTCACTATTTTTAAACATGCATTACCTAGGTAGGTCAGTTGACTTTGAGAGTATGAATTATCCGATTCTTATGAATCTATAACGGAGTATGACAAACTAATTTCCACTTTCTAAAGATGATTGGTAGAAATATCTATGGAATGCGCTTAACTAATACTTGACGTTATTCTTTCGGGGATTAGGAAAAGGTCATTTGCGAAATGGTCGGTTATTCTGTCTTTTGAGTGTTGTGCAAATCTGAGGTGGTCCAGCTCATAGATCAAACGCTTAAATTTCGGTCGTTTTTAACCATAGGGATATAGTCAAGATATCAGCTCAATTTTTTTTCGCCAATGCGTGTGTAACTACGGTGGAAACCCTAGCAACAGAACCGGTGGATTTGGGGAAGCTACAATGGATGGGTCAAGGTTGTGATCGTAGTGCATGACCCAGCCACCGAGAGCGCACGCACAGTTCCTACTTTGTCAAGTATGGAGTACACACCCAGAGATCATCGAATCAGTCTCACATTATTGTATAATAATACACTGCTTTTTTGAATAGTTCCAGTTAAATTGAGAGGTAGGAATATCATTGGTTTCGCTGCATGCATTTAGCACATAATGTGAGCAACTGTTTACAGTTCCCATTTATCTCCACTGTAGTAAGTTATGTTGTCCACATGACCACGTTCAGTCTGCACCTACTTTAGGTAATATACACCTCAAACTTGCCTAACGGCCCGGAGTGATATTACCCTAATTTTTCATCTCAGATAACCATTCCTTTCAAATTTTCTAGTCTATCGTCGATAATGCGATGTTGGGTCAGGGTTTTCTGAGCGTCATAAAGATCGTTCGGCGGCAAGCTTATGAGAAGACATGGTGTTGGAACTGTTTGGTGTTCGGGATCAATGACACAATGATTGCGTGTTGAGCGTGATCGGTAAACGTAGATCTGTGTAGTTTGTATGGAATCGGTAATTTGCTGCGGAATGTTTTCGTGTGAGAAACGAACTACAGTTTGAAAATTACTTTTTGTTGTTCTCATACAAAATCTCCTTTGAATGCTGGTTGAACCGTAACCTTTGGAACGGTTTGCATCAAATATAGGAATTAAGTAGGTGGTGTTATATCAGAGAACGGAAAACTGGAACGATAAATCCTAGACGCGGTATTGCTGTCACGTGTTCTTATTCTGTCAGGGATCGCAGTTTAGCGTGGTTCCAAATTGTAACATTTGGCGATCGGGAATTAAACAGTTTATCCGAAAGTAATGAATACTTCATCCATACCTCCAGATTACTTTTGGAGAGGTGATGGTTCAAAGTGTGGACGTGCTGGAAAGGACTATTCGAGGTCAATCTGGAACTACCCACAGTATTAACTCCCAACATCAACCTTACGGAATCATAAAAAATTAAATTTCCCAGACAGCATCTGGGATCTGAGCGTCAACGTCATTCCGACGAACCCCGTGTATGTGACAGAATGTCCTTGCTGGCTGCCCTGGAGAAATGAGATGATTTGTGGGGGTTAAGCCAACACGTGTTCATAGCCCACATGCATCTCCACCAACTTCGCCAGTGTTCGGCGGAGAATGTTAAAGATTTTATCGATTGTATCCAGCAAGCTATTCCTGATTGTCCTTATAATAAAGTTGCATCCACCGAATTGGAAGAAAATACGGTGATTCAATGTTTACTAGTGGTTGTCCGAGACAGGAAAACCAGAGAGCGACTGTTGTCCGAAGAAGATTCAAAACCAAATCGGGATCGGGCGTGTTCTACTGCGAGGCAACGGGAGAACATAGCAGAACAGCTCACCTTATACCAGCCGTCTCCGTCTCAGATACCGTACAGTTGGTTGCACAACATACATCCCTGCTCAAGTGCAATAAGAATTCTACTCGTACATTTATGTGTTACCGTTGCAGTAAAAAACATGAAACTGTCACGGATTGCCGTCACAAACAGTCGATGTGCCATTGTTGTGGGAAAATTGACCACATTACACGAATGTGCCGTTCGAAACAAGTGCAGTCCTCCGATTTCCGCTCTAAGACTCGAGCTGTACTATCGACCGAAGATCACAAAGAATCCATTTCCTACTTAATTTCGCATACCTCGGCCACGTTTCCTGCGGCAGTGCTCCCTTTTACAATAGATTTGAAAGTGGTAGGCTGCAACGTTTGTCTGGAGATCGACACAGGAGCATCCGTGACACTTATTGGCACGCATATACTTCCAAAATCACTTCCGTTGACTCCAACTGCTGCCACAATACCTAAATCCATTTGACCGTTTCTCTTTTAAGGTGGTGTAGGTAGAATAGAACACGCGCCAACATCGACTAACAGGTACATAAATAATGACTCTTGCTGACCCTCAAATCAAGATCCTACAATGGGCTTTGTTCTTATTTTGACTCATCAGATACAGGCAGTTCCAGTGGGGGATCGAAACAAAAAACCTTTGTGTTTCAAGGAAAAAGTCGTATTGTAGCGAGAAGGCGTCCAATAAAGCACAATCTTTATTGTCCAAATCGCTAGTCACATGCAACGCGCGCTCTCTCGTTTATAAGTCGCAATTCCAACCCGCAGCACCCCCCGGTTTCCGTTCACACGTCGTGTGCACTTCTAACCGGTTTACGTGCGTGACCGGTGCCTTCTATCGGAGGGTTTTTCGCTTGCCATTCCTCGTCTGTTTGTCCGATTCCGTTGCGCGATGGCTCGTCCGGCTGCTCGTGCTGTCCGCCATCCACCCAGTGTTGGCCTTGACCGTATTCCAACATCGTGTCGAGATGTTCCTCTGAATGTTGGAAAAACCACGCCTCCGATCTGGCCGTTTGTCGTATTTCGCCTGCTCTGCCTCGCCCGTTGGTCCGATCTAGTCGAGCGATGACTCATCCGGTCGCGCCCGTTGTTCTGGATCCGATCGCGGCAGGTTTTCGAACGTACCTCCCCCCCACGTTGAGGTATTCGGCCGAGCGTTCGAAAACTCGCACCCCCGACCTGGCAATCCACCACAGTATGTGCTGGCTTTTGAAAGGGTTATTTATGCGTAAATGAGCTATAACTTGCTTCCACCCCGTTTATGCAGATAGACACTGTCCACAACGGATTGCCAGTTTCTACTAAATACGAAAGCAGAGATGCAAAACAGAGACAGTATTTTTGGTAGTATTTTAACAAGGCATACCGACGAAGGTTCTGATGCTTTCTCAGTGAAGTTATACAACAGCTGGGGACACATTCTCCACTAAGCGCCATCTCCATCTTCTCTGATCAAAAGCAAGTCATGGTGACAATGTAACTACTCTGGTCGTCATTCGCTCCATTTTCTAATATCGTGCCTGTCGGTCTACTTCCCTAAATGATGCGTTCTCTCATGAGAAACTGTTGCTAGGTGATCTAACTTGATTGCGGTTTCACGGGTAATTGGAATTTAGAAGACGTTACGCAGATAAGCACCACATGATCATCTTTGTCTCGCTGCCTCATTCAAGCGAGCTAAAAGAACTGATCGTTTTAACCACACTAAAGTATACAGGGTATCGTAGGTATTCTATCTCACCTGTATGTTTAACGTACCCTAAATGTCAGTTATAATACTTTGTTCAGTTTTGGGTAAGGCGGACAGAAGACACTAATAGGTTCGTTAGTCGTTCAAGGAAGGAGAAAGATCATTGCTTGCGCGGTCCTGTCTTCGTGCTGGTTAACGAGAAATTTTGTTAAACGATTAATAGGTACAAGAAAAAAGTGTGAAACTAAACTGAAAGTAAATTCAATTAAGTTACTAGCTGGAATTAGTTGGGCAGCGAAAACTTAAACACACTGAAACAGCATTCAGCCAGATGTGTGCAGCTGACAACCTTCGAGAATGAGTTAGCACAATGATTAGGAAACGTGTCGTGCTGATTGTCTTCCACATGCATGTTGATTCAATAATAGTTTAAAATTCACGACCAATTTAGCCCATACCACAGAGCTCAGCAATATGTACCAATATGAACAGACTCTAACTCTGGCACAGTTTTGTCCATAACGCTTCGACGGGTTCTTCAGGTTCACTAAGGCAAGATGGAATATGTAGTACATCTACGGTGAGGCGACCGATGTGACGCTTACTGAGTAACAGGCTGTGTATGGCACTCTGATTATCTTCTGAGGTCATGACAACTAGACGGGCTTAACAAACACCTTAGATTTTTAGTTGGGTTATGTTTTAAGGTCTTGTGGACTAAAGGCGGGATTAGTCCACAGGTTACATGAGCTTAAAGCTCACACAGAAGACAGGCTAGAATCTTACCGCTATTGTGTAGCCCATTGTCACAGACAGCATTTCCTCAAGGTATGACTAACTCAGCCACCGCTAGGCTGCACTAATCAGTTCATCACAGGTACACCACAAACAATTAACAGTCAGGCACTCTAAACTACTCGGACTTCCAACAATCTGTTACAAGGATGCCAATAAGAATTGAGAAAAACAGTGCAACCTAACGATCTAGAGGTAACAAAAAAGCAAGAGGTATTCCACATTGTGGATACCGCATGAAATGTAGAGCCCAAAAGATTAGTATCTATCTGTAGATTACAGCCGGAGCTAGTCAAGGGCCGAGAGTCAAACGCGAGGTGGTTCCTTTTCAATGAGCGGAAGGTGATGTCCCCAAATGGGTAGGATGTCTGCGAGTGTGGAATGAACTTATTCAGTTGATTAGGTATGTGAGCATGTTACAGTTGCACTACACTGTTGCTGCCACTAGGGGAGTCTTTTGTGTAGGTGTAAGGCCAAGGATTCCATTCGTACACTTGTCGCCGCCGTGCGCAGCGAAGCGATCTACTATCGGGCTAGAAACCAGATCGTAATCGTTCTTGCTACCGGAAGTGGCCAAAGGACTTCGGTCCACACAATTTTAGTGGTCCTCAGCACGTGGCTAGTGTGAAACTTAAAACAGTTCCTGGAGAAGCAGGGTGGAACACAACTCGATTTTGCCGTGGATAGCAGCCTAAGCCGCAGCTGACATCCGATATTTGCTGTTAATAGATGGTGACTTCGAAACCTGTATGCGCTAACAAGTAGTTTCGAACGGATCTAAACATCTGATATACTGAAAGTGATATCTCACTGATATTCCATACTTCAAATGCGTAACCCATATTTGACAGTCAGCTTAACAGTTGAGTTCAGTCTGATCATTAACTTGCACTGAAACTTAATTGATAATACTCACTTGAATACACACAGTAGTGCAGAAGGTACAGTTTGCCTGGTAGTGCATCCAGGAAAGGTATCCAGACTTGACACTGCATTCTTGGGGTACCAATTTGTAACCCATCCGTACTTCTGGGGGGTTATCAACGAGGAATAATTCTTCACATCAATCACTTCACAGTACACACTCAAATTGAAATTCATCGGTTCCTGGGCGAAGTACAACAAGGAGTTGTGTCCGTAGACCACTGACTTTTGGTTGGTTTCCGGTCGATCAGAAAGTTCGAAGCTGGCGCCACCGAATTCAGATGCTCGGGCGTCTAGCCATGAATGTGAATTCATATCTTGACGCATAAAGTTGTTTATACTGGTCCAGTAGAACTCAGATTGTTTCGAGCCTCCCATATATGGATACAAATCACGACCAGCCAGAAAACACAACGTACCCGGATGTAAGTACATATGAGCTGCACACATCTCGTTTGCTTGACAAAAGTCGCTGGTTTGACCGACCACTTGAAAACAGTGGATGTTTTCGTGTTCGTTCGGTCTCGGTAGACAGGAATGTGCCTCAGCTTGCCAAAAAATATTCAGGGCAAAGTGAGGCACAATGAAGTAAACGAAATTACGAAACATCATTAATCAACATCTTTGGCGTGAAAGTCCAACCTTTTATAGACTTCGTTTTGATACCGTTGATGTGAGGGTGGAGGTCGTGGTAACTATCCTTAATTGGGTCGACTTGCCGTTAGTCTTAATGAAGTATAAAAGTTGTCTCAGCTGCTTTGATAATAAGTGTTCAACTCCGTGATAGTTTCGGGGGGGGGGAGTGGGTAACCACTATGTATGGGGAATATTTGCTTACAAACTTTATCTGCGGTTTCGTGTATGTGTATGTGTTTGCACTCCTTCACCCTCGTTACAGTGCACACACACACAACCGGACAAACATGGGGGCTTATTGCGGCTGTCCTTACAGCCAAAAACGGAATTGTTTTGGTTACTGTAGTAGTTTCGAGAGATTTTGTTGTTGAACACGCTAACTGTTGCACTTGGAACTCAGTGTTCCAAATTAGCTGTTTAAGTTGGACCAGCCGTTGACGTTGTCATTAGCGGAAAAAGGGTCAAACGACGCAGTCTTTTCATCCAGTGTACCTTATCTGTCGACTGTGACTAGTCAGTTTTTAATCTGTGACAGGTTTTGAGGTGCACATAAATTTCCAACCGGTTAACAGTCGTTCGTTACTCCTGGAGAATTATTGCCAAGTACATGCCACCACCATGTTGATTTATTTGCCCCGAAAACAATTTGGCGTTGCCGTTTGTCTTTAGTCACTTTCGAAACAACTGGTGTAAGAAATGAATTACATAAAGAGTACTTTGCGAATCTGGGTGAGTGGTACGCATTTAGATGGTACACTGAATGTTGTTCCATTTAGTTTTGTCGCACGATATTAAAGTATGTAACAAGTTGGTTGAAGCACCATACCAAATCTTCAGACGGGACTACTTGGTCCGGATATTTCAATAAGGCAAGTGCTATAATCTGGTTAGTACTTTTCATTATTACTAAGTTTGTTGGCTTCGGAGGAAGGTGATCCATTATTCACTCACTGACATGATCTACGATTCTCGGCCAGAAAAGTTGACTGTGTTGACTTTGCTTCATTTGGGCCGTTGCTAACAAGGATTAGCAGCCGAGATGTACAGTGGATGTGTCTTAAACGCCCTTCTGTTTCATGATCTACTAAACTTAATTGGGTACACAACCCTGTCGACATTTTAACGTGAGCCATTGCCGTTGGTTTCATTTGTGGGTATGTTTACGTACAGGGTAAGATAAGTACCAAACAGTAGTCACCTTACCAGTAGCAAGTGATAAAACAGTTTAAACGGGGAACTGGAAGCACCAGATGTACAGCAATTTATCATATCATGGAAGCAAACTAAGTACATCTGCGCTGGTCTTGTGATCCATGTGCTCACTCAAACACATCCGTGAACACCATCACCTTGGATCATTAATGCAGTTGATACCACACTTACCAAGTAAATTACAACACACCTTGACGGTTCGCTTCACACACTCATCCACTGTTTCCGCCTTTCGTCCGATTTACCAAGTCTAATGCTCTGAGGTGCCGAAGTTTGGTCACACCTGAGACGATCGGACTTCAACTGGATAGTCTACACGTGTGTGCAGATTAGCATTGTTCAGACCCAACGGTGGACATGGTCCGCCACCCACACCTTGACCGAACAAAGTGCCAAGGTTCTAATTACGCCATAATTGTGGCGTAAATGTATCAAAGCCATTTCTTCATTTATGTCTTGGGCGAGGTTGATTTCATTTGAACATTTTGCGTTTTCAGTCTGATGATGGACACCAGAAAACAAGCTGGACAACCACATCGTGGTTCTGATTGTTACTTTGAGTTTTTTTAACTGTTCGAATAATCCCATGCTAAATTATTTGTCGTTACGGCAGTAGCCACTTATCTTCAGGCCCGACGCAATTATATGGACAGATGACAGAGTCAAATGGAGACAGCAATCCTACTTATTACAGAGCAACTTGGTGATGGTTTAATTGGTCCACGACTTCACGCCCGTCCCCTAGTTCAGCCACGCAATTTGGCCGCTGAGCCGGCGAGGTTGGAGCTAGGATAGATCCAGCAACTGAATTAACCGCTTTGAATAGCGTATTATTAGATCAAGTAGCTGGATTCGGATAGCCTGGCATTATAGAATGTTCGTATTCAGACAACTCTTGGTGTGTCATCTGGTACGTAATAGGTTTGGTCAGTGCTCATCTGATGCTCGCTTTCAACCAAATATTGTGGATGACACTTCAGACACCGTGTTTCACCACGCCTCAACAAAAGTGGACAGTGTTCCCGGATTTGAACCAAAAACGATCGTGACTTTCGACCAATCTGGCCCACTCTGCACGAACAATTGAATGAGCAGATGCACACAGATGAGGTCTTAACTGATAGCCTGCCACTGTTATAAAACTAAAGAACTCGGATGTAGTGAATTTGATAGGGATTTCAGCGGTCGTGTCGGTCCTGCGGAATGCCTGCTACTCATTCTGCAAAACTGTTACCTTTGGTCGGCAGGCGAATAAACATCAGCATACTGATTATTAGGGCATTTTGATCACTAGTGTTGGCAATATCAGCAGTGGAGGATTTCGCCCAAGTGTCTTGAGAAAAGATAGACTCTGACGACTCTTAAATCTACTGACCTCGACTCACAAGCTTCGTTTGCTTAACCACATTTTACGGATGCCAGCTCACTGCCTCGTTTACAAGCGGTGGGTTGGACTGGAGCAGGCAGCCTGGTGGTCAACGAATGACTTGAGTTTGAGGGATGAAGGCATTTCGAAACTTATTTCAGTTAGGTTCTCCTGGCCACCTGGTTGGGGTGCAAACTACAGTGGACACCTTTGGCAAAGGACGCAATCTGATATGGCGAGGAATAGGAGACAGGGGCGTTCGTTTTGCGAATCTCTTTGTGCATTTTTGTACTTTTTACCTATTTATTCCTTCATATTTCTTTCTTCCTCACATTACATTATGATGCATTTCCCAGTACATATGGTCATACCGCAACAAGTGAACAGTAGGTAGGAGAGTTTTTTAAAAATATAAACGGAGCACAACTCACTGTTGGTCGCACTTGTCGCATTCCTATAAGCTTTTCAGTCGGCTCATTTCAAACAGAACCACTTTACCTCAACTCCACTGTTGATGAGGAAGGTTACCGCTACGTGTTATTGCTACGACTATGATTAGAATCCCTGTCACGCTTTCATAAAAAAACCATTTTGACTGCTGCGCCGTCGACCTCATATTAAGCACGACTGAATCAGCAACTGTAAATGCTCAGCCAAATTCGCTTGTGGATAATACCCAAATTGCGTGATCACCTCGAGTATAGATGGGGGCAACTGTCCTGTTAGATCCAAATGATGACGCCACTGACAGAAATTCTCGCCGAGTTGACATTACAGAAATCGTCAACTTGTTTAGCCATATTTTGGTTATTGCAGTGCATCAAGGGATCTTGGTTTATCCAAGTTTAATACCACTTGTATTTGTTTGCTACCTTTGCATTCTCAGTCATTCTGTGTTACTTTCACCTTTAAATGGCACTAGAATAAATACTGGTTTTTCTCTTGCGTTCTACATTTCAAATAGAGGTGGAGTTCTGATAAAGTTTCTCTCATTAAATCGTTCCAGGTAGCGGAGTAGCCAATATTCATCCATACTTAATATACGATCTTCCAAAAGCACTTTGAACAACGCGTAGCAATAAATCAATGATCCTAAATATTCAAAACAAGATCGGATCATATTGCCACGGCACTATTTGACAAAGTAGCGAAGTGAATAGTTAGACAACCTCAACAGTCTAGATCGACAAATGGTTTTCGGGGAGTCAGTTACAATTAGATGCCGAACAGGCTAAAAATGGAGTATAATTGCACAATAAGATAATCATAACCAAACGAGCTCTTCCAAGCAGTCAGCAGGTTCAAAAACGATGGGGGCCAGCGGAGCTCCCAAAAGGGGGATGCAAGCACCATTTAAGCAAAGTACAATGACCGACAACTTCTTATTCGCACAACTATCAAATTGACACGATAAAACAAAACCATCTAGGTCAAGGTACAATTAAGGTTCAGAAACAGAGGAGTTTGAGTGCATAAAGATAAGCAATTGGGAGGATGGGGTTGGATCGGATTTTCACATGATACACCTAACATCACAGTTGTCCTGTACGTTCTCAATGAGTTCAAGATCATTGTCTGTCCTATATGTTAAACAAGGTTTATATGCTCCATCAGTCAGGCAACGCATCAGATACATCTTTTTTTAAGGATGCAGAAGGGCGAAAGTTTTTGTGCGGACCTGTCCGTGTATTATTTCGGTGTTCATGCAGCAGGCCGTTGAGTAGCAGTTGTGTATCAAAGCACAGTGTAATCCATTTTACTCCATCAAGTCCGGTCTCAGACGCGTAATCACATACAGAATTAAATGCTTCCAGCAACCATAGGTCAGCAAATGACAACGCTAAGCTCGAAGTGGAAAAGTTCCGTAAATTCATATTGATGTCCTGTACGCAGTCGACGAATTTAAGCGTATCACGCAAACTAAAAGGACAAATACTTTTCAAACGGGCCCAGACAGTTTCAGTAGCCACTTTGCTCTTGTGGGGTAGGGCGAATTCCTTATATCAAGTAGTGGACGAACTGACACCGGATGTATGAACCTCTGGTAATCCACAGTGGAGGGTATTGCAGAACGCTGTGATCGTGGTTGGCGACAAATCGCAGCGGTAATCAACTTTTAGTAACTGAAGACACTTAGTAGTCTGATGTTCAGTGCATTCATTTCAGTTCTTTGCGCTGGAGACTCCGCAGAACTTGACTTTATATGTGAGCATACTATTGAGTTGGTAAGTTTAACCGTTTCTATGCATTATGGCAACCCCAGTACATATATCTGGCTTGTTAAAGAAAGCTTCTGGAATCTGTCGAAGCTTTTTCGATTAATCCACGTACCGCCAAGTCAAAGACCATTCCTATCCTGTGTACACATAAGTATAGCTGACGACAGTTAGCAGGTGCGGTTTTGAAAATTTCAGGTTCATCAAGAATCTCCACAAATTGCACTCCAAGTTTTGAATGCTTTTCTATCCTTTGTGATCGGAAAAATTAGAACGTAGTGAGAACAACTCAACTGCGATAAAATTAAATTGCATTTCGAAATCTTTTGCACCAGAAAGGTTGATTTGGAATTTCTACTCGCGCCATATATGTGTTTATTTTCACTGGGCTTTCTTGAAACTGTGAAATTAACCGAACAACCCAGAGTGGTTAAACCACTCAACGAGTATCTTAGCTTCACAACGCGTTTGACAAACACAAAGTAGTCGGTCAGATTAATCAGTTCGCTCATAGCAAGGAATATTTGTTGGTACGACGTGTGCGGGAACCCTGTCGAAAAAAGCCAAGGCACTGGAATCATTCATTTTGAAATAGTTTAATACGAATCACAGCGGAATTTTCAAGTTTAAGCTAACACAGAAAACAAGTCTTGTTTGCTCCTCTGTCGTTCGCATGAATTCAGTGGGTATTTTGGAACGAATTTTAGCTCAATATTGTGCGACGGAAATCAGCATTTATTGATAATTTGTTGGACATGACGCCCAAACTGTTTAACTTCATTCGCATTAGATTTGGTTCCTATATCGTACTGCAATGGATACTATTGTAGGTCAAGACCAGGATTTGTGCAATCCGCTCGGGGAACAAGTAATTGCAAAAACAACTCAAAAGAAACGGGCTACTTTATCGCATTTTCTCTAATCTTCCAAAATTCTAACATGTGGGTGCAAAATGTAAATGAACTTCTTAGAAAATCCAACAGTGTGAGCAAAGTGTGTTGTAATATGAAGTACTGCCATGGGACTGGAATTCGGGGCAAAGTCTGGAGATATGAATCGTCGTCAGCACTGCACTATTCAATAACCATTGTTAATTCTGAGTGTGGGGTTAATCTCTGTTTACCTGTCCACACTCGTGACCAGTATCACTTTCAGATCGTGAAATAATCACAACACAGCAGCATGTCCATGCATTTGAATAGCAGTAAGAGACACCAAGTCTTAAACCTTTCGTGGGCTAACATCACTGGCAACACGTAACAACAGTGGTGTACTAAAATTGTTGAGTGAACACAGCTAACAAAATAACTTCATTCAGGTGGTGATCTATTATTGGTTAAGACACTGGCTGATCAAGGTAAAACGTCAGACACGTATGTTTTAATGCTGGCTAAATTGGTTAAATGTGGACTAGTGTGATTGAATTGGGTTTCTTGGACGGACCATGTGATAGGTTATTTGAGAAATATCTTTTAACAATTTGTTCTGTCTGACAAAGCTTGACCTTGAAACAGTGGTTTGAAAAGAGCCAAAAGTAACGTGTAAATTGTCATGCACAGGAGCACTGGATTTGTAGATGGACCATCAATTTACCACTGAAATAAGTTATATACTGAATGTGGCTACAGAGTGGCAAGGGTTAGGCTTTCAGTTAATGCTGCTTTCGTTATCCCGCATCGGGATCAGTGTGGCAAGCAGGTGGTACTCACAAGTCTTTCTGGTTGGTTAGAGTCACTTTATGGATGAAAAGACAAATTCATAAACTATTACTGAATTGAACAATGTCAACAGACATACATAACTAAGGGATCTTGAGCCTCAGTAGATAGTTGAATGTAGTGGTCGTAGTCTAAGCGAGCTTCGTAAAACAAAGACAGAAGATGAAAGCGGAAGGGTGCGATAGGTGAATCATACGACAAAGAGAAATGCGCACATACCAGAACTTTGCGAGGCTGGTCGTCGTTCGTTACTATGGGTATAGATAAGAGTTCAGCCAGCGAATACGGTTGGCGGCATCCGATTCGGATTAGCCTGTCACAGTGACCGAGGCCAAAGGACGCCTGCGCTTAGCCATCACTGCGATTGGCTTGTACTGCACCAATTGCAGTTCCACCAACACACCACGTATCCAGTGTGAACCCGAAGGAATAAGACTGGGATGTGTGCCAGCGGGGCCAGCGAATACACTATCTTCGTCATGTGTATTGTGTGAATCAGAAGGCAATCCTGCGGTCTAATTGGAAGTCGACTTTATGGCGATGCTACTTAGTTGCCTTCCGTGCACACCCTGACTAGAAGTCAAACCAGTAGAGCTGATGCTTCCGTAAGTGCAGATGCAACGGCGGACATGATCAAATCGGTCTCGATTGTGGCGAAACTCAAGATGTTTATTTTGGCTACAGAAAGTTGACAGCGTGGTAATTGCGTTTGAGTACGGCTTCTAAACTAGGGCTGATTAAACTGAAAACGAGGTGACAGTTGTGCGGTTAAAATTGATCAACACCAGCGCAACCTCAGCAATACTAATAGTCGCTTCAAACATATGGTCTGGGTCTCGGCCTCAGGACGCAAGAATCTTTACTGAACTACAGCTGTTATGAGATTCGGACACATAACACCAATGTGAAACCATCAAAGAAATCGATGTTTTGTCAGTTTTCAGCAAAGTGACGGATGATCACCCGCAGTAGCAACAATTCATGAACGACTTCCCGCATCGGTTGCAACGAACTTCCTCTATAGGAGTCGTTTACTTGTCCTAAGTTCATCTCTTATGGCTGGTGCCGAGAATACATGTGAGTTGGTGAATACAGTATGAACTGTTGTGAAATAGTACACTGCGTTATTATAGAACGGGGTTGTCGATCGCATGCCAGCCAAATGTCTGGTCTAAAGGTTGACTATTTACAGATAAATGGATTGAGAACAACGCAACTTTACACATCGGTTTGGTGAGACAAGCATACAACTGAAAGCAAGTGTTACCGAATACAAGAGGCACACAAGATTACCTCCTGAAGAAGCATATCAATTTCAGAAGCTAGGGCAGGATTCCGTTATCGCACTACATGCACTATCAGAGAATCACAAGCTCGAGTGATTCACAAGGGTCTTCCTTCCCATGAAGAGCGATGTTGTGCTGAAGCTCTAACCATTTACACACAACCTACTTGTGTTAATCGCAATGTTAATCGCATTGTCTCTATTGTGGTGTGGACGGATAAACAACACGAGACGGGCGTATCTTATCTACATCCTTCCCTCTTAATGGGCAAAGGATTAGACCAATCCGTTCAGACGTAGCGCAAATTCATCTGGCCACGGAAAGTCTCACGTGACCTCTGTCCCTCTGTTAATGTGTTTTCGACCACAACACTCCTGAGGAAGACCACCCGAGATGGTTGAAATGTGAAGTATTACAACTTGCTCGTAACGTTGTTATTCTCAGTCCACTTATCTATACCATGTTAAACATGACAACCAAATTGTTTGGCTTCATTCGCACTGAATTTGCTGTGGATATCTCACAACTTGACTATTTACCATTCCACTGGGTCTCTTTGAACTGCGCAGTATACATTTACGGCAACTTGTCGGAAACATACTGCTTAGGGACAACGTGAATATCTGCTGATGTGTAGTTCGCTCCGGTAAGATGTCCAAGAAAAGTGGACCGAAATTCATTCATGCGTGATGATTAGGTCAAAGTTGTGGATGAATGGATATGCCCGTTTAGATAAAATGGTGTTTTGGTTTGCACCCTTTTGTTTTGCGTTTGTTGTCAGCCTTCGAGACACAAGTGTTATTCAGTCCACATTTTTAGGCGGAACCTCAAACGGTACTACTCAGGTGACGGAGTAAGTGAAAAAAACGAACATTATGAGTTTAAATTATGAGTTTAAATTCACTTACAACTGTCGAATTCAGACTTTCTAGTTAGCCAATTTCAAAACAAACCGCTGAATCCGAGTTTTCTTCTTGTTATAGGTTGTCAGAAGTGCATGTCCTTGTCATGGATCTGAACTCCAGCTTAGCTTTTCTAAGACTGTCATTTTGACCACTGCGTCAAAACATTTCAAGACACGACTGAATAACCATCCGTAGACCCTCGGTCATAATCACATGCGATAATGATCAGGTTACCGGATCGCCTCGAACGTGGACACAGTAACTTTCTTGTTTGCGGTCAATGGCCGCAAAACTAGTGTAGCGAGAAGGCGTCCAATAAAGCACAATCTTTATTGTCCAAATCGCCAGTCACATGCAACGCGCGATCTCCCGTTCATGAGTCATAATTCCAANTTCGAAAGCTCGCACCTCCGACCTGACAATCCACCACACTAGGACTTCTCTGGAAGAAAATAACAACCACAAATCAAAAAGATAATGACCGGCATCTTTCTAATGTTTATCAGACCTTGGTGAGAGATACGAAGATATCTTGGATGTCGGGCGTTACTCTTGAATTTGGAATCACCGAAATAACTCAGCGGTCAGCAGCAATTATTCCGGTATTTTTCGGACACCCTTCTGCTTGCTTTATGCAGAAAGTCTACAGCTGAAATTAAGACGCCACCTTAATTAGACACCACAAAAAATAGCTGGGGGCTCAATCAGACGCAAACTATTCTCAGCTCGCTTATTTTCTCGAATGGCTTTTAAGGTTTTGTTCTGTTTTTTCACATCTGGCCTTACCACGCTAATGAGTTCTTAATCGAACCGTTTTCTCTAAGAGAGAACTCCATCGGGTAATTTCCGTTCCTCCTGTTGATCTAGCGTAACTGACTCTGAAGTCATGAAGTAAAACAGTTGTGACAGTCTTAGTACTTTTGATTGTCCTGTCTTAAAAGTCTCTTTTAAGCGATCTGAACACCCCGTTCAAGATTAATATGGCGTGTAACGGAATTCAGCTACTTATAAATTTTAGTAGGCAGGTGAAATGGAACAAATATTTTTGCCAGCAAAGCAGTGAGCTGAAAGCTTCAGCTGCTATCCTGTGGTCGCAATAGCCCCTCGTCATTGCTCCCAATTGAATTTAAGAATCATGCGCCGTATCGTTAGACATTGCATGTGTGACCCACCGGATTATTGCACGTGCTAGTTTTATTCTTAACAAATAACTGATATGAGTAGAACGCCTACTGCTCACGAGTTCTCTTCAAATTCGAACTTTAAGTATTAGTCGTCCAAGTCGATAACATTGAATCTCGTCGCCATCACTGAATGGTGCTGTGACTGTGATGCGTTTTTGGTGCAGCCGACGGATTCGATAGAAATTCTTACACGTCAACTGTAGAGTAGGATACCTAGAACTAACACCGTATCCGACGAAGCTTTAACAGGACAACTGACTCCCAGACGACAGTAATAACTATTAACGATTAACAATTGAAATAAGCATTACAAGCTAAAGAGCCGCTGGAATCGCTGAGTTTATCTTCGTTTGGGTACTGAATTAGAGGATAAACAAGGCAAACCTTATCCACTAAATAACGGCTTTTAACTGAAGTTGATTAGTTTTCGTTCATTCATCCGGCCAAAGTAAGCCAAAGCTGATGCCAACATTTATTGTTTCGCAAACTGCTGTACATTCGCTAGATCCCTTAAAACAAAACTTACAACTGAATTCACTGATAAGTGGCCATTTTGAACTGAAGCAGTATTATGGAAGATTATGTAGTGAACATGAACACTGTCAAAATACTCGAGGATGAACGCGGAACCAAAATGTAATAAGACCAAAAGGAAATGACTCGCAATAGTTCGTGAAGGTGCGTTGATTTAGAAATTCCATGATGTTACTCCTAAGATATTTCTGCTGAAAACAAATGGTTGGTTCCATTGGTATTTAACCCTCCAGAAACCTGTACACGAGCGACACAGAACGCAAGGAAAACGCACGGCTCACGACCTCCGAGGTAGATTTTGAATTACTGATTATCGAATCAATCGATTAATTTGGTTTTAAACATGTACTGTACAAGTGAGTTAGATAAAGGCGAGAAGAGCGAACAATAAAAATTATAAAATACAAAGTGCTGTACAGAACGTTACAGTTATCTACCCGAAGGTGCGGGCACTTCAATTATTGTGGGAATATCTCTACGCGACGGCGAAATACGTCCTAAACCTCACGTTGAGCGGATCGAGGACAGCATGGGCGACCGGATGAGCCATCGCTTAATTGGATCGGACTGACGGACGAAACATGGCAGGAAAAACGGTATGGATAACCAGATCGGGGTCTCGGTTATTCCAACACTGCGAGGAATATCTCGACATGGTCGTATAACACAGTCAGAGACCACAGTGGAAAGATTGTTGATAGCGCGAGCGACCGGACGAGCTACTGCTCAACCGGTTCTGCTCAACGGATGGGAAATGACAGGCAAAGAAACCACTGACAGAAGACGTCGGATACACACAAATCGGACCGAAGTGCACACGACTTGTGAGCGGGAACCAGGGATGTTTTGGGCCGGAATCCCGACTCAAATGCGAGCGTGCATGTAGCATGAGAACCAGCAAGTTGAAGAAAAAAATCATGGCTTGTTGAACGTCTTTTTTGCCACATTATATTGAATACCTTGTTGCTTGTAGTTAGCATCAGCTCTGGGTACGCCATGTTTACTGTGACAAGACAGTTATATCTGAGGCGATATCTACTTGTGGACAGAATAACGCATCTTTTGCTCAGACCGCGACATTCTTAATAGACAGAACAATATTCGGATTAAGGATTATTGTACAGATTCTTTAAACTGTATGGCTTTTGGTGCATTTGGTTTAGTCTCATTGAAAGCAATAGCTTTCAACGTCAGTATCAGTTAAATAAATAAATTAATTAAATTAAGCATCGGGAGAGCTCCCGATGAAGACTACTGAATACAGCTGCACATCAGAGAATCAAATTCTACACCGGACGTCTCGTTGTTTACAAAAATGTAAGGCATTCAAATTAGACTAAGGTAAGTGTTTGAGCCTGCAAGCTTGTACTGCAAGCTTGTCAGAATATTATAGTGCTTGTTTATCGTCAATTTGAAGAATGTGTGGGGATGAATAAGGTGTCTCATTGTCCAGAACTTACCTGAATACCTTTGCAATTTCTTTTGAATTTGAAGTTATTTATTTGTATTAACATAAGTGTTTAAAGCAGCAGTCGCACACAAGAGAGTTTTGTTTGCCCTTCGAGCCACTGCTCGACACTGCAAAAATTGAGGGGGCTTATGGACAATGATATTCACTGGGGCTCTCGATTTGTTTCTTGATCGACCAACTGAAACCAACTTCTCTACCTTATGCAGTGTGAAATCACTTCCGTACCATAATCTAGGTGCTATCCCAAAATGTAAACACAACGGCATAGTAGACTAAATCGCCATCCTACCGGATGGTCACCGTGAGAAAAGTGGTTCCCGTTGAACTGCATTTTAGGGATTATTAAGAATTGCGCTAAAAGGTGCAAAGTCTATTAAATTCGAATAAACAAACAGATGAATTCCGTTGACTGACTCAAGCCCAGAGACCACCCGCGCGTTTGGCAAATGAAATCAACCCACCAGTGCCACCTCACATTGTGTTTTTGCATTCATTTGTAACTGTGAAGAAAATTACATAGGCAAAACCAAGAGATGCTTGATTTTCAAAATGAAGAAACTCTTGCCTAAATGAGTGCGAACAGCCTGCGTTACCAGAGAACGACAATGTTGATGAAACGCGTAAACGGTCGGTTTCTGCAGTCGCTAAGCATGTTCTGATCACTGATTACACTACCCATCCGACTTGTGCTTCCAGAATCCGTTTACGTCATTCTAATCCAAGATTCTTACTGTTCCTTGAAACGGTCGTAATCAATCAATCTCCTCAAGCCAGCATTTTGTGTTCAGAATCAACGGCCTGTGAACATGGCTCTTTCCTGGACTCAATGACCCATCCTTACCCACAGATCAATCGACTCGTTTTTGTAATCACGGTACAGGTGTGGTAATTCAAAATGCGTGCATCCACCACTGTTAGTCCTCTAACTGTTTTGTTCAGGTTCCTGAAGTAAATTATTTGTCTTAACTGAGAAACTGGTTGTCCTATATCGTGGTTCTTTATACTGTTTCTACGTTGTCGTATTCAGTAGATGCAAACGGCTACAAATGATTTAACATTCGAATACGGTCGTTTAAAAATGGATTCGTCTTTTTGTCACTGTAAGAGCAATTTCAGTACGATGGATAATAACCGCGTTCTCTGCCAATGTCACCATATAACGGTAAGGTAAATTCACACTAACCATACGTCGTTTGTGATTATACCGAGTTCGTCAGCTCCAGTGGCGAACTGATTTTGTTGGTTATACGTGGTCGTGCTAACGGAAACAGTAATGCAGACGCTCATTATGTTGATTGCGCTTTTCAGTCGGGACATTCAAATCGAGTAGGTGATGACTGTGGAGCAGGAACCGGCATGCTTGTTAAGATCTTTGTATGGTTTCAGAAATGCGAATTGCTTCAACACTGTCTGGTCGACTGAAAAAGCATTTGGTAAGTTATTGTGAAACTAAACACGTTCTTTGCAATCCCAAACTTACTTTTTGAGCATGATGTTTCTCTGGAATTCACCTAGTTGCAGTTGCAGTGACGTTTACATAGGCAGAACAGACCGACAACTAGCAAAACGAGTCGCCGAACACATCCCGAAGTGGTTGAAACATCAGATAACGCACCAGTCCCAACTTTGTGCAATGACTACTCGAAATCCAACGTCATCGATTGCTAAACACCTCATGACAACAGGTCATCAAGTTGACCCAGTAAACTCATTCGAGTTACTGCTGCGCAACCGAAGTTACTAGCTTTCTGCAAAGCGATGCTCATTCGAACTTACCAACCGACGCTATGTGCACAGAAGTGGTTGAAACAACCTGTCGGGTTGCCATGGTCATGATTACATATGTGTATCTAGTTCCCTGTTTGTCTTTACCTATGTGTTGTTTATAACTGGCACGTTTTACGTTTGCGACTGATGAGAGTATATGAAATGTTAACATATCGCAATATATGTCTTCTTTCTGCTCTGATGAAGTGGTTAAAG
>QNGE01001556.1:37321-87702 GCA_008508345.1 Paragonimus westermani
TGCTCACAAGCGAGAGTGGTTGAGCGTTCAGATTTGATGATTCGGTCGTGCCTAATGTGAGGTCAATGGCGCAGTGGTTAACACGGTTGCCTCATGATTGGAATGTCCGGAGTTCAAATCCCGGCCGTGGCAAGGATATACACTACTGACGAGCTCTAATGAGAGCGAAACTCGAATCTAGTGCTTCCTTTCGAAAGAGGCTAGCCGGAAAGTCTATCTGAATGCGAAGGCTGCGATCAAATGTGAGTGATGATCAACTTGAAAATAAACCAAATCCCTGAGTATTCATCAGTAAAACAATATTTGTTTGCAGTGTCATCACAGACGGGTGATAAGGAGGGCATGGGTTTATTGTTTCGGACTGCACCAAAAATACCACAAATTCAAATCACAGCCCCTCGTTGGTCAACTTGGCACGTTCGAAAAAGTGGCAATCTGAGGGAGTCTTCGACATTTTGATTTCATCTGTGCGGTTGGTCACACGCTCAAAGGCACTCACAATGCAATCATATGGCCTGAGAAATAGAAATCGCAGCAGATATGCATTACTATCCCATTTAATGTGCGTTTATTGGTGCACCTGGACTACTCTACCAATCCCTAGTTTGCTAACCATGGTTAGCCACTGGATAGAGCGCTGTGTGATCGCTGAGCATCCGGTTAATAAGGACGATATACGTATATATACATATTTACGTTATTATGCAGTTACTCACTCAATTTGCTACCCAAGCTTCTTTTAACGTGTTTTACTTTTGAAGCAAGAGGTTTAACTGTATAACAATTAATTCTAATGAACGGATCTTTGAGCTTTATACATGATGTTTGTACGAACTGGTCAGGCGTTTGGGAAATGAACTGATAGACCAGCCAAACTGAGCAGGGCACAGTATGTGTTAATACTACTTGGACTTCGGTCAAAACCAGGCGAGGATGGTTTCTGAGTAGGTATAGATGCCAATTTCTACTACCTTCGTGTTTAGCTTGGATTGAGATATACTCTTTCTTCTTCAACTAGTAGTATATTAATCGTTCACGATGATGCACTACTTTCATGCTACCGCAACGAAAAAAGTTAACTCTGACAAGAGAAGAAATTGAGGGAAGAAAACCTAACTATTAAAAACAGCTGTCTACAAGCAGACATCCAACAGCAAGCTTTGTACACCGTACAAACAAACAGAAGAGCTATGAGTGAAGGCAAAACGTCACCAGAAAGAAAGTTTTCCTACAACTCTTCCTGGCCCGGGTCATCATATGCATTTACTCTAATGACATCTGGGCCGTACATACGCGTCACTCACGCAACCATACTCACTTAGCCGCCATTTCACTTGAAATACCGAGCCACCTTATCTATGAGACAAAACAGCCAATTCTTGGAGATAAGCCTGGACCACATTAGCCAATTCCTTGGCGAATTGTCTATTTTATCTGCTTCAGATCATGATCCGTCCACCTCGCATCCCAAGCCAGTCAGCCAGAGCATCGACAACGAGGGTCCGGTGTGGAAGGTGTCTAGAGTATATCCTTATTATATGACCCAACGGCCAAAGTCTGTGTGAGCTCAGAGATTGAACTGGAAAACCTTTTTAGCAGTCGGAAACAAATATTAACATTGCTGTTGCATGCCCATTCAGGTCACCGGAAGTGAGCGATCGAACGCAGAAATCGATAGTTACAACGAGACTGGACCGTGACACGGTGTGAAGGCTTGCGCATCTGGATAAACCATTGAGCTAAACTGGACGGTGTGCTGATCACACCAACAGAATCGCTCATACCAAGTAGGCCAGCAGGTGATGGTTTGACAAACCACGGTCTTCTGGACCTCCAGAATGGCATATGTTTCCGCAAAAAGTGCTAGTTTCGGTCAACTGTCACCAACTCGAAGTCTTATGGTACAGGCTTTTGAGCTGAAGGCTTTGGTTGAGAACCTTAGTTGTTCTCCCGTTTAGGTCTGGGCCTCCTGGCAGCGTTTTGGGCTAGACGAAACCATGAATATTCACAATACCAACGACTCCATATTGTATCGACCGTCTTGCAGTATAAACCGAGCCGCCACACTTGCAGCCACCCCCTCCCTCGCTGCCTTATCCAGTTTAGATTTCAGACCTCCTCAGACCTTCCTTTTGAGCTTGACGTATGCACCGACATCTACACAAGGATATCGCTTCAGTTTACTTGGTCGTTTGATCCAAAACCTAAAAAGAGAGGAGAGTCAGAATAAACCAAGTTGACGAGCATACGCTTTTGAGAAATTAATCACTCGGTCGTTACACTACTGAAGGTTAAATAATAGATGTCGATTAACGCGTGAGAATAACGCACTTACAATTGGACAACGAGAAAGCAACCAACTCAGTCCTATCCACCAACAGGATGGTTCGGACAGTCTGTTAATGTTAACTCAGAGCGAACAAAATGTACGTTTGTGGGTAGGCGAAAAGTAGACCAAGAGGGTCAAAGAGCATGTGTGAACTTATTGTGACAACATAACACAGGACGACGTAAGCGAATGGTGATCACTTCAGCCGCCGCTATGCTGCGACCTTGTACTGAGCCTCGCTGATGTCTGGACTACACGAACAGACTGACTATGGTACACGTTGTGCGTCTGCCATGTCCCATGATGACGCTAGCTATTCATTTTCTTACTCCGTTTCTCAGCCATGCTGAGGAGACTAGATATGGCAACAACGTTTGCTGGGAGAGAGAGAGAGTCAAAATTAGGTCACAGACTAAATTTATGGTAGCCAAGACGCGGAGCGAATCAAATGAGACGATCGTACTTGGCAATCAGGGTATCAGAAAGCAACAGAAGAAAAGAGTCGGTGTAGTGTATAGGCACTCCGCTCGGCTATAATCTGATAGGCTGAAAGGAACCATACCAACACCTACTGTAGTGAGGAATGACGGTCACACCATACTACTCACACCACTATTCAGTAGCCGCTTGGATCGAAATGATCGCGGGATAAATACGGGAGAGATATGGGAGGGATCGTTGGAAGGCAGAATGACATTTAATGGCTGTCTCCACATGACGGAACTGACACATGGTGTCCAAAGCGACTGGAGCATCCTCAGAAGAGTGCGGTGTGCAAATGAGTGTTTTTGTTTCTAGTCCCGTTGAGAGGCTTAAGTAGTGTATTGGTTTCTCCAATAAGACAACCTTAGTGTCGTCCGTCTTCTGAATTCACAACACTACGACCACACCATACGCACTGGGTCGATCGATCGATATAGCGTAATAGGTCGTGACGGCTCTGTTAGACCTTTAGATATAACCCAATTTTATACTATTTTACTGTCATTGGTTTAGCATTAAAAAAGTCAATTCTCTGGTTATCTTTATGCGATTCCACTTTCCAAGCATCATTTTAACAGATACACAGCACTGAAAATACACCCTGTCAACCAGACGTCAGTGAAACAGGACGCGTTACAAGTGTCACACCAAACGAAGGCTGGTTTGTACAATTTGGGTGTTGAGCCTGCCAAACGTCATCGATTAAAAACAAATTGAGTAGAAGTGTGAAATGTATTTGATCGTTTGTGGAAACAGCACACACTGCAAAAGCAATAAAATTTACACAGAAGGTAAACAGCTTTTTGTGCTCCACGACTGAATTGTCAGTCCAACATTACTGTTCAAATTGGATACCGCTGATCACATGGTCACGTGTGTACAGAGAGATACAAAATCAACCAGACCCTAGAGTTTCATGATGGGATACGCCAGTGTTGAAACAAACAAGTGTATTTTTGCGCAATAAGTATAACCCGTTACCTATACGTGCCATCGCAGTATGTTATTGGGAATTACTCACATATAAACTTAAAATTCATGGTCAGTTTATCTCCTTTGGCATTACTAGTGATTAGTGTAGCAGGTCCATGAGTTTAGATAAGATCCAACTGTGAAAAGTTAGGACTTCGGCTGGATTCGAACCAGCGACAGCCGAAACATATCTCAAAGCGGCAAGTGCTGTATCAGCTGAGCTGCGAAGCCACGCCAGGAGCTCGGAAATTTTACATTTGGACTCTGTTATCCACCCGTCCCACTGTCTCATATGGAACTCACCAAATGATTCAGGGGATCGACTGAACATCATTCGAAACACTTCTCTCTGTGCGTGCTCGCGTCTGGCACACACGATCTAGGCAAGTACATGATCCATCAGGCAAATATGTAAAGACTTTGGTTAAATTGGCTTGTTATTTACAATTACAGTGAAGTAATATGTGCACAAGTCTACCGAACATAGCTGAGTCCATTTTAACCGTGATTCCCAATACTATGATATACCAAACATTGCCTTGTGAACTTCATCTGCAATGTATTTTGTTTATTTTGAATAACAAATATTAATTAACCTCTGTGCATTGATCTTTATTGTGTCACTTTCGAGAACCGTTTAGAGAGAGGTCAAGTGGCCTTGGATGCTATGCATACTGATCTGTTCTTCACATAGATTGTACATTCGCTTTGCAATATTATACAGATTACACTTTAAATTTTAGCTCTCTCTTACTTCACACATTATCACACAATTGACAGCACTTCAACACTTCATGTGCATCTCCATAGATCATATGATTCTCGGACATCAGAAGTTCGAAGTACCTTGTTGTTCATCCTGTCACTTGGTGAACCCTTTCGATTGATTGTTATAATTCTTTTAAATTTCAATGACTATGCTGTGTCATGGATATTCTTCTCGTTGTTATTAGTAACCTTGTGAAATACACCATTGTGTAAGTAAACTATTCAGGAATTTACGGCTGACAGCTGAACCCTGTTACACGTGTACTATTTTTTGTTAGTCTGCACACGCAATTTTCTCATTTTCTAAGTAAACATTTTCTAGGCCAGTTTTCATCACTTGTACCATCATACGGTTGTTTTGTCAGCTTATACTATGCCTGGCTGCGACAAGAACGGATATCTATTACGGTGCCTATTTGCTGAATATGCTGGCTAGAATGCCTACGGAAATGAGAGGATGGCGATAAATTATGAGTGTTATTCACTGTGCATCATTGCAGCTGGTTGCCTTTTTCTTCTAACGTAGCCAAATTACTAGTAAGAATCAAGGTGCAACGACGTCCGTAATGTCTGAAATCAGCAAGTGATTTATCCGCAAGCACACTGTGTGGCTTACATTTCTTAAAATGTCAACCCTTTTCTATACAGAATCACAACCTTCAGATACTTGTGTTTAACGATACAATTCAAATTTTACAAGAAAAATTTCAAAATTCTGATACTAGTTTACTGTATCCTGAGTGTGCTTGTTGTTGACTGGTCAACACTATTTAAGCACCTAACCAAACGGTACAGTTCATGCATCTGGGAGTTTTGTAAACCACAGATAAACAGTTCACCAACAACACATAGTACACCCTTGTCTGATAATACGAGTCTTAGTTACTAACTTCTGGACGGCAGAAAGTGATGAGCTAACAGTCAGACTGAGGAAGGTATGAAGCGAACAGATCCACTTAGTTTGGAATTGAGGCTCGTGTCTTCTTGATGAACACGGTATTCGCGCATCTGCTGCATAGTAATTAGAGGTCGACTCGTCTAAATCCTTTGTCATCGTTTTACTCGACTGTTAGATACTGACCTAGTAAACACAAAAGGTGATGCATGAACACTGCCCTTGACCACCCGTAAGCTTGGTAAGACCAACTTTTCCTATTCGAGTGATAAAAACTGCGTAGGTGTCCAAAATGCATCACTTCAGGGAACGACAACTGACCTGATGTCAGTAGAACCTGATTCAGACTTTGAGTTCCAGATATCACTTTAACATACATTAGGATACTTAATGCAATTTATAACCTCTCAACATCACCACCATCATCATCATCTCCGTCAGCAGCAACAGCACTAGCATCGTATTCAGCACTGAGCCACAGACGTGGATGTCATTTACAGAGTTTCCGTCGATTTTGACAGTATTTCACAAAACAGCCGATTATCGAATTACGTAGAGGTATGTAGGCAGAAAATTAGGCTGGACAGAAACACCTATAGCCTTTTACATATTGCAGTGTTATAGGATGCCTCCAAACAGCGATGTGCATGGTCGCGAATCCATCAGTTTGGTAGATGACATCTGCCGATCTTGTTTAGGGGGAGGTGAGGGCCTATGTAATCCATGACTGCACCATCGTTCACATCCCACGGTTTCTTCCACCCTTTAGCGGACACAATGAACAACGTGCCGTGCAACATCTACCACTCGACATACAGAGTGCACAACTCAAACAACGAAGACTAGGCAATTTTATTGCGTAGTCCGTCCCACCAGGTGGCTGAAACTGATTCGGTAGATACTGAGTAAGGTTCCGGTCAGATTTTCCGTAACAGTGATCTGTTTTCTGGTTACCGATTATTATAATTTTGGAGTTGCGAGATCCAGTTGTGAGACTGAATGACGAATGCAGGCAAGATTTCGAAATATCTAAGATATGTGACAGTCAACCAAACCAACGCGTGATGATTCGAATTAACACTACAGCACTACGGTGACGATCTCTCGAGTGATAAACGGTGATTATTCAACGAGCATCAATATTACTTCTCGAGCTGTTTACAGAGCGACCGTTTCCCAACGCCCTTCTCGTGTAAAGTTGTGGCTGTGAAAGAAGCTTAACGTAGAACGTCGTCCACTACTAAGCATCCAAGTGAAACTATGCGATCCGAATGCAAAAGCATGACCTACTCTCTGCACATTCGTTGGCATCAGTGCTTCTCCACTGACTTTGTTGATGCATCTCGGAGAGTTCATATACACGTTTCCAATGATCATACCCAATTTCTGGCTTTGTGAACTATTTATAGCTTTCGTGTCTTCGACTCGCTCCGTACTACACACTAGCGACGCTGTACGTTGTGCGGCGTCCTCCTATTTCTAAGGTTTCCTAAACTTTCCCCTGCAGATGACTAACATTTGACCGATTTAATTCTATCCATTGATCAGATGATCTTCTTTCAATCCGTTTTGTTAACACATTCTGCCACTTTACGAATTCCCCGTCACCTAATCGCTTCCTTTTGTCGTTACACTCGATTATGAATTTGCGGCCCTGTAAGAAAAGTTGTAATTAGGGTCCTTTCCCTTCGGGAGAAAACTTTGTAGATTCCGGGTCGCTAGCACCTACGATTCTGTGAGTTCAGCATTTTTATTCATAATGAACTGAAAATGCTGGCCTAGTTAAGATTTTCAGCTGCTGATTGCCTTCTACTTCATGAATGCGACAGTTCCAAATTTTATTTGCTGCTGCCTCTTTTTGGCGACCAATTTTTCTGGCGGAATTATTGCATTGATGCTGACGCACCGAAATTGAAGAAATTCCACTTCACAACTTTTGCAACGGAGATTTCTTTTTGTTCGACTGAACAGACGTACAATTGATAAGCAAAGCCAGTGGTAGGGTTTCATTAGCTGTTAACCATTCTTTGTTTGTTTCATTGTTGCATTTACTTAGTCCGTTTGTTTACGAGTTACGTGGCATCGATTGTGAACCTTTGACTCCAAATTACATTAAACGAGCTCGAACATCTTCGTATTCAAAGCACAGTCCTTGAAATTCACCAGAATAATTGACACATTGATGTTCTCCACGATGCGCTTGATCACTGCGTCCCTCACTGTAGACACCAGTTGCTCCAATCCAACAACTAAAATATCCCAATGTAACTATTGCGTAGTAGCTGTCAAGATCGTTCAGTGGAACTTAGCCCATAAGGTCCAACAACCAAAATTTCTCGATTTTGGACATAAGGGTTAGGTGTGAGGGCTACTAGGTTCTTTGGCTTCCGCCCTTGGGTAACTAACATTGTTGACAGGAGAGCATGTGAGCCGTCACATCGTGTGCCATTTTTGGCAAATGTCCTGTTTGTTTCAGTAGATCATAATTTCCCGTGCACTTGGTGTGTATCACTTCACGGCAGTTTACCAGCACCTTCTTCATTTGACTTGAAGTGACCACAGCGTGGAATTTGCTATCGTGCAGCAGTCGCGTTGATAACCCTGCACTATCGAGGTAAAATCTTATGCATTATGAGTCGATTAGTTTCAGCTCTTCTTCGTTCGTACTGGTTTGCATTCTCAGGTCTCTTACCGAAGTGTTAGCCACTTATTGGAGGACCCTCTCATGACATTAGGATCGCGCCAGTTTGTACGGTCTATTTCCATCCACGAGGTTGTAAGCTTTAAAGGTTAAGCTGGGAATTTTTGGCTACCTGTAGCCGAGGAAGAGTCTGCTAGACCCAGATACTTGACCAATTGTAAAGTCATCTTTGTGACGGTAAGGTACCCATCAAGCTAACTGGCCTCTCTATGACACCCCGAAATTCTGGTCCAGTACAGGAACTGGTGGACCGTCTCCAAATGAACTTGCTTACCCAACCGCTACCGGCTTTCAGTTGACCAGTGTCTGGACAATTGTTCAACATTCCTTCTCAATGAGCCGATTAATAAATTCTCAAGAGACTGCCGGCAGTTGGAAAATGAACAAGATATCGGATTTAATGCTGGAGGTTTTTTGGTATTACATATTTCAGCGTGCACTTGATGACATTTCACTGAAAGAATTGTTTAGAAGTTAATTTCGAATGTGTATGGTAAGGGATACGCTGCCACTGGCTGAAAAGTTTCACCTGGAAACGCTGTTAACAACGGGGTGAAACTGTCAGTTTGAGGAAGTGATGTGTGTCGGTTTTCTGACACAACTATTGTCATCAAACTTAACGGAGTTTCGCAGGAGGGCCCTTATATTCATAGGACGACTCCGGCTTCCTTCTGTGACGGCTGCCGCAATATTTGTTTAGACAGGTTTCCTTACTTTAAAAGACATTTCGAATGGGCCGTATTTACCTCACCTTTATTTTGGGAGCTTCCCTTGGGCCTACAAGACCGTAAATCAAGTTCTGTGTGATATTCTGACTAACACTGCGTACAGGTCAGACTAATTATCGTAGAAACATTGTAGGTTTTTAAGATGAAATATACGCCATGGAGTAGTACGTTATCGAAAATAAAATTTTGCTTATGCTTACGAATAGGGAAGGCTGTTTCACGTGCACTGAAAAAATGCTGATGTCCTGTTTCCAGTTACTCATTCAATTGCATCCTTCAAAACCATCACTCGGTTTTTGATTTGTCTGTATATTGAACAGTTACATTCTACTTTGTTGATTTTGTGGGTGAAACGCCCTAAAAATGGCACCGCTCAATGTTTTGCCGCCAATGTATCACCATTGCAAGTTAAATGTCACTCACATTTGAACGCTGTTTTGAATCCAAACAGATTTTTAATCAAGCCTCTTTCAAAAAATCGCAGTTAGACTTCCTTATGACTGTTTGTTTAATGATTTTTATATAAAGGACTATATTTAACGTCTTCATATAAGGTTGCAAATGCTAACATCTAAGGTTAGAAAGTGGCAAACGTGAAAGTCTTATTACTGAGATCAGAAATGTGCTTTCAGCACTGCTTCTGTGTACTGAGTTTTACTCATACGACTTATGAGGGTCGGTAAAAGACAAGTGCATGTAAGCCAGATTGCCAAGCTGCATCCTAACATTGTGGGTTTTGAAATTGTGACCTCGTTTATACCAGCACGCAAGCAGGTCCTTTTAGGTTTGCCTAACGATTTCATTTATCATCTCACCTTGATGCAGATTGGGAAATATTATCTCTACAGAAAGGTGTTCTGGCGGGTTTCCAGAAGTACACCGAGCACGTTGGACATATTAGTAGAGTCTAGATTGTTGGCAATATGAGTTGTATCGGACTGATACTGAACATCGTTGTTGCTGGCCTGCATTCAGAAAAACACTCACAAGACACCCGGTATGCTGCATCAGGATGGTACACAGTTGACGTTTTCAAATCGTGTCACTTTTAAGTTTCATTGGCTTCTGGTGCATAATGAAAGCTTTTCACACCCAGCATGTTATACCTGAACCAACACATGTTTGCAACCTCTCATTGCTTAGAGCTGACAACCTGGATAAACCCGTAGAACAAGTACAGTACTGACACTCCACTCGGGATAAGCAGGTCTGTTTATTGCATCAGTTCTGTTGAGATGTTGTAGCAGCGAGCGACTTAACTCTTCAGGACTATTTATCACCGTCAGCGTATTTCAGCAGACAGAGTAATGTTACGTCGAAAAGCAGGTTCTATAGTGTGAAAGTTTAGTGAACAATCCGGATCGCTGAACTGCACAGCTTTCTCTTCATTGCTTGTAATGTGGCTTGGCAAGGACTAGTGCATTATACCTGGGAGCAACCATACTGTGAAGGTACCCGTGAAAATATGGAGGCTATAATCAGACAGTACATAGGGTTTACATGCAGCCACTGTTGAAATTATACCGCCTCATTTACATCTCCAGATGTTGCTTACAAAGTTGTCTGTGGCTGTACATAGTTACAACGTAGGTATTCACAGAATCGATGTGTTTGCACTTCTTACCTGCACATTGAGCATGATGTGAGAAGGAGTAAACCCAGACAACCGGCTGCACAACAATGTTTTCGTGATTTTTATTCGCTCAACTCACTTACTATGTTAACGACAGCATTTAGGTTGCTGCCTTTGCCTAGCCACCACCATTTTCAACGTTTCGAGCCAGATTCCGAGGGTATAACAAAAACCCAGATAGTGGGGACGAATGCGACCTACTGCTGCTGACTTACCGGTCCGAGCTGTCATTTCTCTGTTGTAAGCAATTGACCGATCACTATTTTCCCTGGCTAATGAACCGGATATCCGATTAGAACTGCGCAGTTCAGTGAAAGATAGTGTGATGGAAATCTACTCGATTTACGATTTATCCAAACCCCGACATAACAGAAGATCTGACGAACTGACAATCCGAATATCGTGTTGAAGATACATCAGGATTGGACGAACGGTCTTAGTGTTGTTCCTTCCGTTATTCGCCAGTTTGAAACAATTGGCTCCCTCGAGCAGTTTGAACAGAGCAGATAGAACATGAAAACTGGTAGATACAAGCATTTCGTATTGACTCATCAGTACCAAATTTACTATAACATGGATGGGCTTTTTATAACAAACGAATTGAGGGTTGGATAATCAATAAACGGGTTAGGATAAGACATTAAGTCCAGGGAAGGGTCAAGTTCACGAACAGTTGTTCTTGAACACAGAGAGCTGGTTTGAGTCGATTAATTGCAACTGCTTCAGCAAACCGTAAGAATCTCGGGTTAGAATGACGCAACAGGATTCTGAATGCACAAGATGGATCGATAGCATGACCGGTGGTCAGGACGTGTCTAGCGACTGAGGAAACAGGCTGTTTACGCGTTTCAGTAACACTGGCATTCTCCGGTAACACGGACTTCTGTACCCATTTTGGTAGATGTTCCTTCATTCTGGAGCTCAAGCATCTCTCGGTTCTGCCTATGTAACTTTCTCCGCAGTTACATACAAATTGGTAAACACAATGTGAATTGGCACCGATAGGCTGATCTCCTTTGATTGAAGGCACTGGTAGTTTTTGAGTCCGAGCGATTACACGGAGTTCAGCTGCATTGAACGTTCGTTTAATTGAGTTTCTTGATCGCTGTGTTGTTTGCTGCATGACAAAATCACCCCCTAAAAGGCAGCTCTATGTAGACTCTCTTTTTCTCTACAGTGACCACCTCGTTGGGTGGTACTTTTTGTCTACCGTGCCTATCTATGAACCTTCTGGGGGGTAACAATTTGATTGTAGGACAGACGTAATCAGGTCTAGTTCTTCCGCAAGGCTGTCGGGCGTACAGATTCGCGTTGCTCGTGTGAACAGAGTATTTACTAATGCTCGTTTGTATTGGATCGGTGTGAAACTGCTAAAGTTTAGGTATTGACCTGACCATGTGGGTTTCCTACAAACGGTTCTTCTAACCGAGCCATCTTCCCGACGACTTATTGGGACATCTAGAAATGGCAGACAGTTGCCGACCTCAAATTCACAAGTGACCTTCAGATTAGGATGGCAACTATTTAGACGTTGCACCAGGTTATCTATCATCTGTTTAGATCGGCTGAAAATTAATGTGTCATCGACGTAGCGTTTGTAATATGACAAGTTTTCTATCTCCGTAGCTAGTTGTTGCTCGATTTTTAGCATGAACAAATCTGCGAAGATTGGACCTAGTGGACTTCCTATGGCTACTCCGTCTATTTGTAAGTGTGGTACTGATGAGTCAATACGAAACGCTTGCATCTACCAGTTTTCATGTTCTATTCGTCAATTTGTCTGTTCCGTATTCCACCAATTAACATACATGTGCATGGCATGTGCTAATACGATCAGCCATTGACGGACTGATTTCTTTTATACTGTTGTACATCCATAAAGTCGGCGATTCAACTCATGAATGACAACTGCTTACTACTACCAGTACCAGGTCTTCTCCTTATTACTTTCGTGGGAGGTTTCAATTCAAGTACGATTTCTAGGGTTATTCGAAGTCCATAATTCCGAGTATCACAGATAGGTATTTTAAATACATGGCTCAACAATCTAACCACATGAATTCTTGTGTTTGTGGTAGGAGCAATCGTTTGATTCTTACGGTTATAACAAACCCACCGACCTTATCACTGTAAGTCTGCTAATGTGATCTAATGCACCCGACCGAACACATAACAACGACCAACAGTCACATTGCGTTTGACATCCTGGACCTTCTCCGGTTACGTTTCATGACCATGCAATAAAAATGCTTTATCTGTGAGTTTAAAGTGTCAGTCACTTCACCTGGAAGATACATTCAGTAGGATCACAGAAGTACGTTATCTAGTTCTACTGTCTACAACGCCATTGGTTTAGATGTAACTTGCTGACAAACGAGTAGTCTTCAACCTCTTGGACAACATTATCTAACCAGTGGCTTTCGTTATTGTTATAGTGTAGGTGCAGCTGTGAAGGGGTACCTCAAAGAAGTTAACCGGACGACAAGTAATTTCTGACATCAGTTGCGTCTTTTATAATTTACACAAACAGTAGCACCCTGTTAACATGTTCCAAACAATCGACTTTCCTGTCGAACGAAACAGTACAAGTGTCTCCATTGATCCGGTTAAGAAGCAACAGAAAAGCTGGGAGATAAGCAACACTGACTGACACAATTCTGGACGTGGAATACGTCTGATAGATTCAGGTATACCTTCAACCTGATCCGATGCACGACAACTTAGTGCAAGTGATATGTTTGCATACAAGTTCGACATATCCCTAAGTCTTAAGTGCAGGTCGTTCAAGCCAGTGACTTTGTACATCGACCAATGGCACACGCGTGGCTATACTGAAACATGCCGATCGTTAATAATTTATCTACGTATTACCGCTTGGTCTTTTCTCGTACTTGTTTCCATGGATACAGTGAACCAGTGGAATGTGAGTGTTGCCAAAACCCCAGGTACTATAACAGTTAAGTTTGTGTGAATACCTTTATCATCCTTCACAGACAAAATGAATCCAGCCAAGTCAAGAGAGGCACCTTCATCTATTTAGAAAGGATGGATCAAAAACATAACATCTCATCAAACCTCTGGACAGTGAATTCTTGAGGTAGTTCTGACCATCAGCCTTCAGTCGTTGACCAAATTACAACTTTGAAAGTATGCGAACGAAATGTGGTGGAAGCGGAGTATCAGTTAAGGTGGTTGGTGAGGTGTATTGACGATGAAAGTAAACCGACTGAAGCAGTAAAAGTGGTCGTGCTGTTTAATTTATTAGTTGTTAATTTCAAGGTGACCTTATGTGACCGGTAAGTTAAAACATTCCGACGACAATGAAACTTCTCATTTTAGTCGGATCTCCTTATCACCGATCAGGCTGTGCCTGATATTACTCCGTATGTTCCAATTTTTGATTGTGTCAGACGGTCCTTTCCAAGTGGCACCTGGTAGATTGCATAGACTCTTAAATAATAAATTCTTATTTTCCCCGACGGCTACAGCGCTGTGGGCAGCAGTTCGGGTGAGTCAGGCTCGTTAGGAGTTGATGTCTTATCAAATCGGGCGACCTAGTCTGGATTGTTTGAAAGATTTGGTAAACCGTAGACCGTCGGGTTTTGGGCTGCGGATGGATAAGAATAGTAGGTGAACTGTCCACTGAGCCAAAAAAGCAGACATAAACAGCAACATCCTTTAATATAAAACATCCTTTCCCAGTTACGAATTTGAAAAGCGAAATCAGAAGACCGTTTTTGCAAGATGGTAATACCATTTCGTATGTTCTCGTCAGTTGCCAACACATAACAGCGGTGAAAATCAAAAAATGTGCTTTTGGAAGCACTGGTTAGAGTCATTTTGTTTATATCTTATAATTATACAGTATATTTGCGCCAGACTGGGCCAGGAGTGGGGAGTACAAAATCGTGCAAGGATGCGCTGTGTCAAGCCGTAGTAGGTGCTAAAATCACTAGCTGCGTAGTGCGAACTTGTCAGTCCATATGTGGGACATTTTTGGAGGTCAAAATTCCCTTCGACTAACCCTGTCGTGCTCTTCCTCGTGACCCCGTCCAACTACGCGATTGTTTGAAGCACTGAGTTCCCTTTAACCACTTCATCAGAGCAGAAAGAAGACATATATTGCGATATGTTAACATTTCATATACTCTCATCAGTCGCAAACGTAAAACGTGCCAGTTATAAACAACACATAGATAAAGACAAACAGGGAACTAGATACACATATGTAAACATGACCATGGCAACCCGACAGGTTGTTTCAACCACTTCTGTGCACACAACGTCGGTTGGTAAGTTCGAATGAGCATCGCTTCACAGAAAGCTAGTAACTTCGGATTTCGGTTGATGACCTGTTTTCATGAGGTGGTCAACAATCGATGACGTTGGATTTCGAGTAATCATTGCACAAAGTTGGGACTGGTGCGTTATCTGATGTTTCAACCACTTCGGGATGTGTTCGGCGACTCGTTGTGCTAGTTGTCGGTCTGTTCTGCCTATGTTAACGTCACTGCAATTGCAAGTGAACTGGTACACGACGTGGGAGACAGAACAGTTTGACAAACAACTTTTTTGGACGCTTGCTATCTTTATTCCCACAACGTTTGCCTAAAAGTACTGATTTCTCCAGCCCGCCTACCCCAGCTATTGTATCGCACCCACCTGCCCACACCTATTGTTACCTGTCATTCTCACCACCCCTACTCCCTGTGAATACGAGCTTTCTACGGTTTGCCATGAAACTGTCACCAGCTAATCGGCCTGCCCGACGGCTGGGTATTTAGATACACGTCAGACCGATCTGATCTCATTTGGACGGTTAGTCATTGCTTGTCGCTCGCTTGTGCCCTATGGAAACTTGACGGCCTATTGCGGCCAAACCCTGAGTCATCCGACGAACGCAAACGAATTGAGTACCACGTTTCCAGCGTCTTGATTCGGTTTTGACATATGGTGTCGCCGGTTATACGTACGTCACCCAGCGTTCCTCGAAATAACGCACGCCCCCATTACTGTCATGGTACTGGTGAAACTGTATCAACAGTATGAGATTTCGTGTTTGTACAAAACGGCGTTCCTCAAAAACTTATACTATGTGATTCAGCAATGGCTTCACCGGAGAAACGCGTAGTGCAACGTCCGTTATGCAGGCCATAAGAATCAGTAAACATACGTGCCAACTTGCTGACTGTGAATCAGCCGTCCACAATTCAGGTGCCTTTCACGATGCATCGTAACATAAACGCTCGGTTTGGTGAGACTGGCAGGGTGGTCTGACATATCGCCTGCACGTCACACCCGTTGGAGGTCTCTGACTTGTTTCGTAATATGGATGCTATTCGGTTCTCATTACAGCGCTACAGCTGTACCACGTTTACTGAACCCTCTTCGGAGCTTCGTAACCCGACGGAGCTTTGGATTAACTCTTTTGCTCGTGAATTAGAAGTCAGTCAGGGGGATTTTGAACTTTATGGCATGGCACTAACAGAGACTAGAAATGCCAGTAAGGCAGTGTTATTTTCAATGGTGCTGACAACGAGGCCCGTGCTGTGAGTAGAAGTCTCACCCTTCTGGGGTCCTTGATTTCTCTGACGTTCACCCTCAAATCCCTTGAGAGAAACAAATTTCATCATTTTACCCCGTGAAAAGTGAAAACGGTGATGGCAAATGAATTCAGTTCACAAAAGGTAATGCAAAAAGACATACCATGAGATTACGAAACAGCTGTTGAAAAGCTAACGGAAAAATTGTGATTATCATTTAAAGGATAGATAAAAGGTGATTGAGTACTTTACACCGGAACTGAAAGAAAACCACCTTATAATCTGTTTTCATATGACAGCTAAATGACCGCCACAAACAGTCTTGTGGAAAAGGAGCACTGGCACAGATATATTCCATGAGTTTTTGACTCAACTACTAGCACCTCCATCACGCTTTCAAAATCAGAGACGAGAGTAACACCAGAAACTTTCTAATCACACGCTTCCGGCTTTGATATCTTCAGTCAATCAGGCTTTTGGCAATGCAAACCCGTCCAGTTTGGTGTATCCACCTATATGACATTGCTCAGTGCGACCACCTTGATGGGTAAAGAACTAATGTGTTAGTCAATTCGCATACCCTTCCTAAAGAGTTAGTCTCCACGGTGCAACTCCCAACCCATGTGACAAGTTCTAACGATTCCCACTGATTTTCGATCGACTTTATTTTCAGTTTGCTTTAGCTGACTGTACGTGTTTTGTTGTGCACAAAATGATGTAAGTTCTAGAAAGTTGTTGGGAAGGGAGTCGGTAAAAACCATCAGAACGGCAAAATACTCTTTAGATTAAACTAAACTGGTGGAAAAGATGCTTTATTTCTAATCGTCCCAGGAGTATGGGCAGTTTTTTAATCATCAGCCAATTCACTCATTCGGGGTTTTGAAGACTACGAAATGTGCAACTACTGAAGAGCAGTTTTGATTCCCAGGAAACACCGCCGAATAGAGCTCATATTCTTGGTGGTCGTTATTATTGAATGTTTTTCAATACTTATTCGTCTGCCACAAAAACCTCATGAGAATATCTTAGGTACTAATCAGCTGACCAAGCTTCTTTTCTATGCACCTCTTGCTTGATCCGTTTCCTTTTGTAATCTCTTGAAAGAAAATCTGGAATTTTCCGCTTGCACATTCGGAAGTTGTAATAAGAATACTCTGTCTTAACTTCTGAACGAGTCAGCTATTCGCTTGTCAACAATGGTCAAGTTTCATCCTCACTCACCATGGTTTCGATGCTCTCTAGGAAACCATTCATTCCTGTTCATCCTCAAGCAAAAGGTATTTTTCATGGCCACTCACGATCAAAAGTTTTTACTTAAAGTATTAGGCAACATACACCTTAGCTGATTTTTCTCACCCACTTTGTTGAGCATTTTGCCTAGACTGTGCAACTGACCACAGTTTGTGAAAATCTTGTGTTGTTATTTTTAATTGTGAGACAGTACAATCATAGTACTCTTCCCTTTTGTTTGTGTCCTGCCCTAATGCTGCGGTAAATGTTTCTTTTGTACTCGAATATTTAAGCGTCAGTTGTTGCTCGTTTACTTCTGGTTGCATTCGCGCGAATACCGTCCGAGCGTCTTTGGTCCATTCAAATTGTTTGTTTTTTCGAGGGAGTCCGTAAAGTGGTGACGAAACGGAGTGGGAATTTTTTTTTACGACCAGACTGTTGTACCCTGCTCAGCCCAGAAACTGTCTCAGTCTGGGCTAGGAATTCGGGGTCACGGCCTTTCTAATTGTCAGTACTTTCTTCAGCAGTAGCCTGACGTCACCTTGACCCAACTTGTATCTTAATAAAACCACCGATGACCGTTCAAGTTGTGGCTTATCGGCGTTGATCTGGAGTCATATGATCCTAATTCGATTCAAAGCAGCATCTATGTGAGCAGCATGTTCCTTTTCTGCGTTATTGCACATCACAATATCATTATATACTGCTATTTTATCCAGCTGCTTTACCAATTGAACCGTCCGGCGTCGAAATGTGAATGGTGTCCCCGATAAACCAAACGGCATGCGCTTGAATTGGTACTGTTTTCACCCATCGAGAGTGCGGTTTTCTGATGATCCGTGGGTTTGGTTGCTGCCCGCCAGTATCCGGAACGTAAGTTCACCACTGTGAACAGCTTCACCCGTTTCAACTTGCCAAACCTACCTCAATCAGCAGTCTGAAATCCACACAAAAGCAGTATTTCTGGTTTGACTTCCTTACCAGAACAGGCGAGTTGTACGGACTGCATGTTCTGTATCTGCCTCTTCACTTTCACTTCAAGATGAATCCGTAACCTACGGGGTCCATGAGGTCGAAATGTATCGGTTGTTGGGATTTCTCTGTGTAGTCCATTCGCAGAATCCCTAAGAATCATCGTCTTTCGTGAATACCTTCGTGTATTTCGTAACCGTAGACTTGGGCAGGGGGCTGTGCAATTGGATTTTAGCCATATTTACTTGTTTGATGCTGTCCTGTTGCTGTTATCTGGGTGTCATGGAGCCATACCTGACTGACACCTTTTTGAACTTCGGGTCAATCATGGCGTCCGTTACGGTGGAGAAATCGGCTCCAAGGATCGTTTGCCTGATTTCTGGGGAAACAATGAAAAGGTTCCGTATGATGTGACTGCCAATACACGTCCCGCATTCTTTCACATCACCATCTAGCAGCAGGTTGTGACCTTTAACCGTCGTGACCATCATGGATGTCGGTTCGACGTTTTGCCTCCCTGCACGAGCAATTAATGAAATAGCCGCCCGCTTATCGATCAAGCACTGTTCGATCTCCCCACAAATCTCAATCATTGTATGTACGACCCCTCTGTCAATCGCTTCCATTACTAGTTGGCCCAACCAACAAAAGAAACAATCATGGAGCACTTTGTTTTCAGACATCTGGAATCGCCAGGTTGGGCGACCCTTCTTCCAGTGTCCTTTTTCATTACGGATGAAGCAGCTTCCTAGTCAGTGGTTCTTCTGTGATGCTGTTCTCAGTGCAGCCACTTCAGCTGCCAGCTGCTGGGTTGTTTACTGCATTTTTTCTAGTGTCTCCCTGTCCGTATTTCCGCCGGTATCCACCAGGGCCATGGATTTAATCCCAACTCCCTCATCAAGGTCCATTCGCCGGGCGACACGGGTATTGCGGACTTGGTAGTGAGCCGCGATCGAGAGACCTTCAATAAACTGCTTCGTTAACAACTGCCGTCTTGATTCTTGGTCCAATTCTGGGAGTGCCCTCTCTAACAATCCTTGTGGTGTGGCAGCAAACGTGGATGGATTTGCTCATTGTCCAAGCCTGGCTGCCTTGAACTACCGCATGACATCCTGGTGGTCTGCAGGGCTGTCAAACGCAACCATCAGCGCCTCCTTCACAGCCGCCCACTTCACCTTCGCAGAGTCTATTCACGCTGCGTCCAGTACCGTCTTCGTTCTGTCCTTCATCAACGTCCATAAAGAAGCCAGCTTCCAACTGTCCCTCTTGACTGCTACCACGTAGGTCACGTCCTCGAAGTCCTCCAAGAACGCCAAGGCGTCTACATCGTCAAACGGCTGCGGCCAGGGTATCTTCATCCTCGTTGTGACCGCGAAAGATTCTTCGTCTGCAAGGTAGTTCACTGCACGAACTCCAGTACAGGTTATGTTACAACACAGAACCACGAACGCGTACACTCACTTACACTGCTGACGTTCATCCACAGACCTGGGTTAGTAGTACGTTGTCATTCACCCTGGTGACCCGTCCCCCTTGGTATACACACACTATTTCAATAGTCCATTCTGGTTCGTTGTCTTCCCATCGTTGAGAATTGTCCTTTATTGCTCGGATGTACGCACTATACTGCTCACAACTGGGACTTCCTGCTATACAACATAAAGAAACCAAGACTTTGAGATTTGATTTATAGATAAGATTACTAATGAGTAGTCGAAGACTTGGTTAACCCTAAGTTGAGCACCACTCACTTTCTGTTTTTAGCACTGACATTCAGGTAGACATCCAAGCCAACTCCTTTTCGAAATTTTAATGCCGGCCGTAGAAAGCAAATGCACTACCAACGAGGTCTAACAACAGCAAGGCTGGCGTCTATTGTTTCTTTTCGAAGTCCGCGTGAAAATGAAGGCTGTGATCAAATGTGGATTGTATTTAGCTTGAAATATGGGAAATAGTTGGTAGTCGATCATCACAGAAGCTTTACACAAGTGAAATTTGGGTAATCGCTAATAGATATTAGATATTAGGTTGAACAAGTGTGACTACAGAGTGTGGTTGTACATTCGGCGGAAAAACAACCAAATTCTTATCCATAACCTCCCCAAACTAAAAGCGCTTTGACGACAAATCGATTACCTCTATACACGAGAGTTACCGCTGCTTGAATAAAATTGGTTTTTGTATCACTTGGCATCTTATGGCTAGTTCACCAATGTTATGAATGTCTCATTCTCTAACAGATCACGAAGCAGGCCGCTTATGGAAACCCCGAAGAGCTCGTTATTCAGAACGTCTGATGATGTGTCACATCACAGTCATGTGAACCGCCTCTGGAATTGCTATGTGAACGTCTGCAGAGAGAATACTCTTGAGCATTTCGTCGGATAATCTCGTTGATGAAGCCCCTTACTCTTACGACCGCAAAGTAGGTTACAGGGGTGTTTTTCCCATTTACTTGCATGTTTCTATCTCACACAAAATTAAAGAAGCAATACTTATGGTGGTTAAAACTTTCACAATTATCTGGCAGTTATTTTGCTTAAATCACATGCTCAACTTGGATTGAGATAGCCACGAACGGGATAAGTAAGACCCCACGCGTTACTGCAGGCAGTATATAAGACCAGCGAGCAACGGACGGTATTGGACTGGTCGTACCACAATTGACAAATTCTATATGCCTCAGGATATCTCCAAAATGTGAATTTAGCCCAGACAAATTTTGTTTAACAGTGACTGTTCAAGTCACAAACACAAAGGTGCCTGGTTGCGCATGGAATTCATCGAAATCCGTTTAGATAAACCACCAGTAAAAATGACCTTCAAGCTGCTCAACTGACTGAGGACTATTATAACGCGGAACAACCGAACGAATGCAATCGAACTGTAACGACCCCTACGAAACTGTTATGTCACGAAGAGACCGAGCAAATACAACTTAGTTGGAATGATCCCTACGACGCAACAATACTGTTCGCGCTGTTGTAACCTCGAAGAGCCGATCCCCAAGCAGACTATAAGGAAAAACCACTGGTCTCCAGAAAGAGAGCATTTACTGTCTTAGTTCGAAGACAAGATACATGCACAGCTCTTGCGTATTTATAGCTCGTCGAGCGACCTTGTGGATAATGTTCAATGAAGTGCATGAAAAGCGTCCTAGGTCATAAACCAGCGAATTAGTGTCCAGTATGTAAATCGGCGTGAAAAATGGAAATGATGTTGCAATAGTGGCACGAAAAAGAGGAAGTCAAATTTTAAAAAATTAACGATTGTTAATTGCCGGTTAATTGGACAGTTTTTGGAGTATTTAACATCCCCAACAAAGACGTTAAACTTCACAACAAACATGTACTTCTTTATGAATTGACCACACAGTCCGTCATCATTTCTCTCGCCTAATTACCGAATTAATTTGTGTACGTGCGACCTCTTTTAACGTGTCGCCAATATACCTTGGGAGATTTGCGGGTGTTTTGTGCAAAAAACAATCATGCTTTATTGTTTTTAAAGTAGTAGTGGTAGTTGAACAACCAATATGATAACGGGAACGAGTAATTGAAAATCGGTTGCGTCAGGAAAAAATCTGATTTCCGGTGACAAATTTGTCGTCAAAACGCTGTTTGGTTATGTAAGATTTATTTTCTCCAATATAATGTCGAAAAATCTGACAGTTTGCAGCAAGTCAAGCGGTAGTTGGTAATCAGTCGGCTGTCTCTCCTTTACTTAGGCAATGACAAGTTTACTGGACTGGATAGTTTATTAGGTGCTGATTTCAAAAAAGTTCATTTGACTGCAACATCGTTCGTTGTCTACCCAACCGGTTGGCTACCCGTTACCATCGTAGTAGATTCTAACTAATTTGTCACTGTCATGGTGTTTGCAGATATACAAATGCCAGCAGCACTCTGAAATGTTTATCATTTGGGGGAGAGAATCATTTGCCCAAAGTGGTTAGTAAACATCTATGGTCACATCCAGCAGATTGATCAGAAAATGTGTTAGATATCCACTGTACAACCCTGTTGTATTCATTTTGTTTGATCAACCATTACAGGCATACGCATTTCACCTAATTTGCTGAAGCCACCCAAAGCCGAAAACACAATCAGTCACTGTATGTTCAAAAGGTAGTAGGGAAAATCGTTGACCGCTCTTATTGTGTGATATACGTTTAGTCATTTACTAAACCGTGTATAAGTTCATTAGGGGGAACCACGCACAATCGTTCATACAATAAGTGTTTGTGCGACTTTCTATGAACAGGTATGTGAACAGAAACTTTGACTCAGAGAAATTAGACAGTTCATCTTTTATATTAGTAACATTACCAGCATGATTGTAACAATAGTGATTCCGATACTTTTCACTCGAATGTGGTTCAAAGCGTCAGCATATTTCTGATGCACTCAGCACAAGTTTGCCAACAGGGCTGGAAAACATTGTGGTAAACCAGTTTTGCTTACCATGAACACTACTTGTCATCTCTTGGGCCTAAGAAACTGGCTCAATATAAGGAAACAGCAAACTGAAGTGAATATAACATCAAGTAGGGTTTAGGAGTGTAATAGCAAGCAAGTAAGTGGAAGGTTGTCAATGCTTGGGGGATGAATGCTTGTTAATCAGCAACTAATTTTATTGTGCAAATCAATGCTAACTGGAATGTGGTTCACAGTCCAATGTTCCAACTACTTCGTACTAGCAGAAGGAATTTCTTAACACAGTATCTCTGAAATGGTTATCGAATTTTCATATACTTTTTTCAGTATTTTTGTACGTGAGCAACTTGAAACTTGGGGTTTTCGTGGGTAACTAACAACATTAGCTTCCCACTGAAAATTTCATCTGCAAAGTACTTATAAGTGGTGTGATTACAGATGACAACAAAAAGTAGTCAAGGTCATTCAAAAAGTGTTTTTACTGAAATATTTGTAGAAATCTATTTACATATTTACACAGTCTATAACTATCCGTCTTCCTAGTGATATAATCACGTTCTACAATGCAACTGATGATATCAACGAAACCAGTTCATCGGAAGCAGACATGCTGATAAGTGGCTTTGGCTGTGGAGTATCGAACAAGTTGGTATTAGCGTCGGATTCAGACACATCTGCAACAGTCTGGGTGACTTGTAGAAAATGATCATCAGCACATTTTTCCCTTAAATTTTCTGTCCTGCCTATTCGTCCGCTTGACCATTTCTTCTCCTCATCTGTTTTGCATTCTTTGTCCGAATGAGTTTCATGAAAGTTTAGATCTATTTCTACTTTCAACATCTCTTGCTGTTGCTCCTGTTCTTCCTCCTCGTCTTCATCGTTATCATCATCGTCGTAAAGCCCGAGTTCACGTAGATCAGCTACTGTCAGATATTGTGGAGATTCTGAATAGTAATCCGATTCGCCAACTTCAGGGATTGCCAACAATACTGTGGCTGAGAAAGCAACTGAACTGCAATGTTTCTCGGACCAAAATGTTAGCTGTTCTGCAGACAGGTCACTTTCAGTCATTTGCATGAGATGTGATGCTAGTGCGTTCGGACAAGATGTGGACTTGGCTAAGTGCGAGAGAACAGAACAAAAAAGATGTGATGTTTTCACGATTATCGACACTGGCTTAATTGTGAACAAAAGTAAACCGTCAATTGAACCCTGTCTGTTGGGTTTACTGTTGGTGGAATCCACCGATTCAACTGATTTCTTAGCGACCAATGGTAGACTGTGACATAAAACAGTGGTGGTTCATAACAGCCGATGAGAGCGATGAAATATGCAGATTTTGGGTAAAAATTCTATTTGACTGTACAATATTCATCAATGTGGTTTCACTCCAGTTTGTATCATGACAATAGTTAACTGTGGAAATCATTTCCTAGGTATAGATTGTAATCTTTATTTTAAACTTCGAATCCTGTGAACCAGAATGATACTGGTCTAGTGCCACAATGGTGGCCTCGTCAGAACAGGGAGCTACTATGTCCTCCACGTAACTGTTAGGCGCGGTCTTTCATCTTAAGCCAACTGAATAATCCAGGTAGACACCTAAATCTTTTTCGTAAATTCATTTCCTTGGTTGGTTGGTCGTGGTAGGTCAATGACGCAAATACTGACCTGTCTGATGTACACATGGATTGTGCAGAAACCATTGGTGATATAACTTTACGTAACGTCCACGTACCGCAAAAGGTTAACTATGTGCTTTCGTTCCGAAGTATGTCCGTACAACGTTGTCAACAATCTAGTATATGGATATTTAGTGTACCTCATCCTCTAACTGGTCAGACTGACCTTTCGGAAGTTTATTTTCAAGAATGCTAACTCAAAATTTTTAATTTACTCACCGCGATAAACAGAGGCCGTCTGGTTGTAAGTAATCTGCTGGTAATAAAACACGTTTCAAACAGTACACCCCTTGGTTTTCAAGCGAAGAGGATTGGCTCTAACAGTTCATAATAAAATAATCTAATGACCTAAATGACATTGCTTTTTCCTGGAAGGTGTGAAAAACGGCAGGTTGACGACCATTTTCCTACTCGCTTAATGATGTGAAGGTTTGCTAACATTATGTTGTTTAGTTGCAACCATCAAATACGTATGACTGAGCACTGATGTGTTCAAACCGCATTAACTCGTGCACGAATGTTTAAATAACACAAAACTCAACGTGTGATAAGTTCGCTTTATCTGCCACAAAATGTCACATTTTCACTTCGATAAACTGAATCCTAACACATTGTGTCGTACGAGCACACAGTGGTACATTGATTGCATTTTGCGTGATGACCGTCGGCTGGGGAAGTAAATGTTGCGTAGAGAAATTTTCGATAGGTCAAGATTTGATAAAATTACCACAAAGCGTACAAAAACATCGAACAAGATTACCGAATGCAAATTCACAAAATTACATTTTGTTGATAACAGTGGTCAACAATGTTCGTTATTGTCTAGGATTCCTATGGTTCCAGTAATCATGAACGAGATGCATATACGCATAAATACATCATGAAAAATACGAGGAAAGTTTTCTATCAACATCGTTTTCTTTTAAACTCAGCGAGTTTATTTTCGAATAGAAGTGTTAGTAGAAATGACCCAGAGATATTGGACGTTTCAAAAGGTTATTGAAAAACAGGATTTTTCTTGACACAATTGTAGTCCTCTCAAGAAGCCATACCATGGGATCCCGAAACACACTAGAAACACTCTCTGCAATTTGGATACATGTTGACAAAAGATTGTGTGACGACAAGTTACTACAGGGGTTGTACAGAGTTGTGATGGTAAAGAATAATTCCACCAAAATGTCATCGAAAATAAACAAAATGCTAACTTTTTACTACAACGACCATTCACTAGAATCAGCAAGTAACAGTTGGTCTGCTAATATCATCTGTGGATGCAGGTGTTTTGACAGGCTAAGTGGTTGGAATGACGAATCTTTTTTCTAATTACAGTGCTGTATACTGCTTCTTCATATGAACCCTCCAGGGGAGTTAGGGTCTTCCTCTTAAAAGGACAGGCGATGGGTCCCCGTTCCGTTCTTCTGTCTTCGTTTACATTACTTTACTTGCTCTAATGGCTAGCTCGGTATCAGTTTCCAAATCACATTTTGTCACCGATTACCTTACACCCAGCGCTAATCCAGGGTCCACAAAGGCACAGTAACGTCGAAACCTTGTGTACGCAATGACCAAGAAATGCTGTCGTTTTGTAATCTATACAAACACCGAGAACCACCTAAGTATGACAACTGGGTACGTTGTTGTTTCAGTAGGTATATCCACACGACAAGCACTGCCGGTAGAATGTGTTGCGAAAGACTGTCAAGACGTGCTATAAATAACGCAATTCAAAGCAACTAACTTATTACCAACACTCTGTTAGGTTGTATTTCAGTTGTTTTGCATTCCCTGTGATATCGCTTCCGAGTGTTCAATACCCAAACACTTCATCTCTAATCACATTCTGGGATTAAACACATCAGTACATAGAGATTCATTGCAATAAGAACCTCTTCAGACTCTTGTATTCATTGCCCGCTCCGAGCCGACGTCCTGATATATTAACAGTAAAACGCAAAAGATTTCTGCGTGGAATCTAGTCTGTTTGTTTACGAAATTGTGTGTACGTAGTTTAAATGATTAATCAGACCACTGATGATAATATATTCTTACTAGCTACCTGGTAGTTAGCACTCCACCCGCGTGCACTTTTCCACAGATGTCAGTTTCACTGTGCCCTACAATCCATCAGCTAGATTACTAGTGTAACTCGGCTGAATACACTGGCTCATTTCTCAATAGTACACCAGACCAGACATCATCTGACACTTGTCATGTTGACCTTCAACCAAATCTCTCCATTCAGTTTATTAGTTGGATATAGTACTGAGTGACTTAATTCCGCTCTGACTCTGGACTACCTCTAAAAACCATTCATTGTTGCACAAACAGGCTCTGAATCTAGCCGAAAAAGCGGGCCCCACGCCGAAAACAATCTACCTGCTCTAACAGTGACATCACACTTTCTTTTGAAGCATTCTTGAGCACATCCTTGGAGGGAACGTGATTATTTAATGGGAGACAATTTTTACTCTATTGTCTTGACCACACTGATGTGGTAGGTGAACGAATCACGCCCGTCACAGTGAAATGTAATATGTAGACTGCGTAGCAGCTGAAGGATAGATGTTCCGAATTCATGGATCATAGGTAAGCGTAAGCAAAGCGGATGGGTTAAGTTCCTCACTGCTTGATTTTAGTCTAGGTGAACTAAACGTGGCGTAATACTTAAATGTACGTTCAAGACTAAGCAGTTTGCAAAAGTTATAAATTTGAAGAATACTGGTTCGATCCGACCAAATCTCATATTTAGCCAAGAATGTACAAATTCTGCTATAAATGCTTCACTATTCACCCAGTAGCTGATTGAGCACATTGTACTGTGAACCACGCAAGCCGCTCTATCTGTGCGATGGGCTTACATCGGCCTAGAATTTGGACCAACTACCCATAACTTCAGGTGCATAAGAGGGACGTCATTTGCGTGGTTGGAGGAAAATATGGTAAACTGAAATAACTGCCAACGGGGCTCGGCTCCCAAGCACAACGTGCTTCACTTCCATAAGAGCCATGACTAACTATTTACTCACCCGAGGAATTCGCTGCTGCTGTTCATACACCGAAATCGTGATTATCAAGAAAAAACGCTCAGTCACCCTATCATTACTTCGCCTGACAGAATGATACCGGTATGTTGATCATCAAAGCTCAACATGTGATAACCATATCCAACTGTCGTTCAGTGAGTGAATGGCTGCCGAGGGAACAACACGGGGAGATAGTCAGTGCGAAGAGAAATCCAACTTCTATGACTGCTGTCAGAAGTAACCAGACTTCGTTTTATCACTCAGGAAAGTGTGTAAACCTCAACGTCAACAATTTTCTTACTGACGGTCTTCGTCTCGTCGGTAGCCTTCGAGGGAGAAAGTACTGGCCAGTATCGCAAACACATTTACGTTGCTGCTGTCTGATGGTTGCCCTGATGAACGTCAGATATTTGGGATTCATTCAACATATCGTCCCTGCTCAAAAGTTTAAGTAATTTTCCCACAATGGTGGTCGGAAGATCAGCATAATTTTTCAGAATGAACAGTTTCACCACAGTCAGAAGCATCTGCCACATCTTGTGTTCTCAAAAGCACGGTCTTACCTCAGCTTCATTCTCGGTTAAAAAGTTTGTCTACTGAACAGCCACAGGGTTCACCATGGATGCCTGAACGCACATTCCTACACCAACTACCTAGGCTAGGCTTGTCGAGATACAGATTACCATAAACGAAATTAAAAGATTCTGAGTGTTCGCCAAACAAATATAATCATCGTCCCTGTCAGTCTGTGCTCACAGCTTGGTTTTCGAGTAATCAACAATCCAGTAAGTCCACAAAAATGGTATCGAAATCATTCACTGCATAAACGAAACCTGTTCGCTAAAGGCAGTGAGGCGGAACAATATCGGTAGAATCTTAAGGGTAGACAATTCAACAACGACATGAAGTTCTCATAATACAAGATGACACTGATGAAGTCTATGCACGAGTGGCTGTTGTGGACCATATAGTGTAGGGTCAGACATCATGAGACTCACTGTAAGAACATTTATTTTCAATACTGGCTGACCAGAATGACCAAAACGCCCGATATAATTGTGCTGTGGCCAACAGATAACGTTCTGTAGGAGGATTAAGGTTACCGTATTAAGAAAGGACAACTGTTCTCAGCAGCGTTCATGTTGAATTCGCCGTAATTTTTTGTCCAACTGTTTGCGGTACTCAAGATGTGATGTCCGTCAATGGGAAAAAATGAAAGACGCTGTGGATTCATATGAAAATCAGTTACTTAACGAACTAATGGGATTCAGTAGTGGGCACCTAGACAATAAATATCGAGAAGTGATTGCACGTACGTAGAAGTGCAGCGACTCGAGAACGAGCCGTGCCGTTTTCTTGTCAGGGCGGAGCTGGACTAACAGATGCCATGTTTGTTGCGCGTAAACTGGATAGGACAAATGAACTTGTTCATTTGTGCTTAACAGTGTTAATGGACGTGCGATGTCACTTGATAAAATGCCAACAAGTTGGTCTTTAGAAATTCAGCATTGCAGTAAAGTTTCTTGTGAGTCCAAGAACATGTTGAAGTATGAAGTTTTACATAGCATAATCAAAAGCCACTAACTAGTTGAATGTAATGCAGGTTAACATGAGTTTCATTCCATTGCTGTAACCGTCGTTCAAAATTTCACATTAGTTGCTGCTGCAATTCAAAAAAACTTGGTGGACTGTTGGGCGATGCCGTCTGTTTCTCTAGACTGCGCTCCTTTGCGATATTTACATGACGTTCTGCTTCAGTCTCACGCGGATTTCCACGTTTTACCCATGTGTACTAACTTTTTAGCGCCATATGCAGATTCAGTTAAAAAGCAGTTTTCTAAACTCAAGAAACGAACGTCCTGCAGTACGACATACGGAATCAGCATGCAAAATAACAATAATTTTTCAGCGGTAAACTTTCTATGGCACGTTGTCAATGTCCAGCTACCCATTGTATCCACCACTGATTTGATAATAGCCCTCATTTTCAGATAGGCTTTCCAGCAGTCCTGTTTCGAACAGAAGTACTAGACTCACGTTTCCCTCTCATTAGGGCTCGTCAGCAGTGCATATCCTTGCCACGGCCAGGATTAGAACTTCGGCCACACATCGATAAGGCAACTCTGTTGACCACTGCGTAATTGACCGGATTATCATATGAGAACGCTCGACCGCTTTCTTCCGCCAGTAATGATCTAGTTGCTCAATCGTATCTAGAGGATACAGTTAGGTAACTCTCTCGTTAACTCCAGTCGATAATACCTCAGTTAAAACTACCGAGACAGGTCGAAATCACTGATCTCATTAAACCTGCTAGGCGACATTTTAAACTACTGGTGAGCAGTCGGGGAATTGGCTAATTCCAAGTTGAAAATCACTCACATTTGATCGGAGCGTTCGTAGTCAGAGTGACCGCCCAACCAGCCTCTCTCAAACAGAAGCATTAGACTGGAGTTCTCTCACTAAGGCTGTTCAGTAGTGCATATCTTAGTGGCGAAGATAAGCGCTACTGAGCGAAACTCTTGTCTAGTGCTTTTCTTTGAAAGAGGCCCGCTAGACAGTCTATTTGAATGCTACGGCTGTATCGAGATTTGAACAATGCTCAGCTTGAAACAAACCTAAGCCCCCGCTACTCATCAACATCTATCTATACTGATTTCATGCAGGATAACTAATACACTTACTGCCATGTAATTCAGACGAATGTTGTCTTCAAGGGTCGGTTTGAGCGTGTACTACTTAAAGTCATTTGGCGAGGCACTGGTCACAAAAATGACCGCAGAAGGTTAGTTTCCTGGTGGCACAGGGCATGTTCAGTTTATCCGTAAAAGAGCAAATCCGTCCACCAGTTTCAAACTCTGCAGAGTTATATGTAAATGGACTATGTCGGGGTTTCAAAATGTCGTCCACTAAAAGTGGTTATCTGAGTACCCTGTAGAGATGTAATCCACCGATTAGTAGTGGAGGATAAGTCCCGTGAGTGATAAATCGAATTAAACGATATATGCATAGCTGAAGCCTAAATTGATCGACGCCAAGAAGAATGGTATGTGTATTCAAATTGAAGCAGTTGTAATAAACGACACGGCAGATTGAACACAGGCGCCAGATTCCGGTTGGATGAAGTGATGTATGGTGTGCTCTCAACTGAGCATGCAGGAGAGTTCCGATACATGACTGACAGTTTAAAATAAAACTGTACGATGAACTTCAAAACACTTAGTTTAGCATATCATCTAGCAAATAAGGCTAGAGCGTTTGCTATCCTAGGTAAAAACAGGCTTGCTTGTAACTATTAAATCCACGTCAAATAAAATGTGGGAGACAACTTTCAGATTTTTTACTCGGTTTCTGTTGCGTTGCACAAAAGTTTTCAGTTCTGAGTTTGACTACTCGTGAGTGCTTTTCATGCACCTCGTATATATGAAGGAACTAATATAGTGATGTTTGGGGGTCACTGTTGGCAACTTTCGAAGCTTTTAAAAAGAATTTACCTCTTTAAAATATGATGGTTGCGCTCGTCGAAAGACTGCACAGAATTGAGATTGCACGAAGTTGGAAGAAGACGGAAAGTAAGGTACGGTATAGTAAGGGGTGACCTGTTTCGCAAGTTACTGATTATTTCGACGGCATGGGATAGGGACAATTCACTACAGATTATTAACACCTACGTTAATATAGTGTTCTCATGTAAACGTTTCATATTGAGTGAATGAACTACTAACTGAAGCTATTAACTAACATGTCATTAGTTGCGTGTGCACAAACATTCATACTGCTTCTGGCAACTGTTGCAATTTCGTTGATGATCCACGAGTGGTTGATATATCACCGACAGGAAGTGCTTTGTTTTTACTGAGCCCCACTTTTGCGGAACTCAAAAATACACTTACAATCAGCTCCCTGAAGCATCATCCCTCACTATGTGTGAGTTGTGCTTGTGTTAACAAACGGTTTCCGTACCTTGTATTGATTTAATGTCACCGATTTATGTTATCCTTGTTCAACCATAAAATTTACGTACCACTTCACTTCAATGGTTGTTCGAGCAGAACATGATGTATACGGTTGAAGGCTGTTCATTTAAAACAACTTTCAGGCCTACGCGCAGGCGACTGCTATGAACCGCTTATCACGCTTGGAGTGATTGACCACAGTAACTTTAACAACAATTCCACAATAAGGGCAAACCGGTACTCAACCTGTCGATTATCTGTAATTTGACATTCTTCGAATAATGATAGAACATTGTGGCAGTGTTGTGATTAATTGATTGTTGTTATTGATCGGTTAGAGCACACTAAAACAAACTGGTTTTTTGTATTTGGTGTGAAAAAGTATGACGATTAATTTGGCTAGATAAAACGCTGGAACAAAAAATGCCAGCGCTGTTCTGTAGACCGAAAATGTGGATAATTGAAACTAAAGCTGACACTCGGTTTTTCTGGAACCTATTTACATCTGATTAGTAAGTCTAATGGGTATCAGGTAGTTAGCTGTGTTAAGATGAAATCAGACCCGGATTTTTTTGAAAAATGTTTTTTAGTCGTTATCCACACTGTTTTGGACACAACGGTCAGCAGATGGGGACTATCTATTCTGATGAAAACAGCGGATGATAAATCAAACAAAGTGAAGAACGCGTTGCGAAGTTAATAGGACCACAAACGATAGAGGCACAGGTAAAAATGTGTTTGAAGCAGATGTTGATGTATGACGGCATATCACAGACACTTTACTAAGACACTGATGGCGCAGATTGGTGTGACATATTGTAATTGTGATTATCGAACTCATTTCTGCTACTGTTCCACTGTCTTTGAGGGCAACCACTATGTTACATGCCAAATCAGTTTTCGTCGTGATCACCTATAGGTTAACGAGAGTGGTTGAGCGTTCAGAATTGGTGACTCGGTCGTGCCTAATGTGAGGTCAATGGCGCAGTGGTCAACACGGTTACCTCATGATTGGAATGGCCGCAGTTCAAAGCCCGGCCGTGGCAAAGATATGCACTACTGACGAACTCTAATGAGAGCGATACTCGAGTCTAGTGCTTGTTTTCGTAGGAGGCTGGCTGGAAAGTCTATCTGAATGCGAAGGCTGTGATCAAATGTGTGATGGTCAACTTGAGAATACAGTGTAGTTTGATAAAGCAGGTTGTTATTGCGTAACTGACGCTAGCGCCAGAGTAGGAGTTCCTTCACTCTGTACGTTTTAAGTTGTACATAATTTGGTTTAATCAGTGTGACCAGGTGATTTATAAATCATAACACTGCGATCCTACCTTTTAATGGTGCATCACTGCGGACTTCTTTTCGGCACCATTGCTGCCTGTCTACTGGTGTCTGTACTTTTCTAACTGTTTGTGATCTGCATGAGATATGTTATTCTAAGAGATGATGGTGGGCATTGGTATTTCTCTGAATAAGCGGTCGTTTGGACAAAAAGTTCTAGCTTGTGGGGGCGAAATTTCAACTTTTGTCTATTTGGTTTTAAATTATTTGTAGGATAGCGGTTTCTGTGACTCAAACAGTTTAGCACACGTGTAACTCTGTTTTGATTATCATTTTTTTCAATCGTCCCCCGTCAGGTTCTCGTTCACAAACGAAGAAGAGTGGAAATTCATCACTTACTGAGCACTTTCTTTTAAAAAACTATGAGCTGCACATTGTGGGAATCCTCCAAGCGCTAAAATACTGATTGACTTGTCATTGGTTTGTCCAAGTTATTCCCGACTCTCAATGAAGACGACAGTAGGCTGATATTGCACGATTTATGTCCGGAAAAATTTCGCTGTATCATTATGAGTGCATACTACAGACCATTTATATATGGTAAAGCGAACAAGATACTAAAGAAAGTCAATCGTCAGACAGCACAATCATTGTCACTATCACAGTAGCGACAACCCTACAAACAGTTATTTCTGAACACACAACACGGGTTTGAACTTTCGGATTACAGTCGCTTCAGCATAGCGCAGTGTTCGCCTGTGTGACGTTGAGTAGATAACGCGAAATGCCGTTGTCGGATCACATTGATGACGCACAACAGACGATGCAGGCTACTTGTTTCTATGCTCGGCTGTGACGTCATGTGGTTGCGTGACCTGTTTCTAGACCCACTTCGGGATGTGTTCTATGACCCGGGTTCACAAGTGGCGCTCAGTCATGCCTATGTAAGATGCTCCGCATCTACATCGATATTCATAGACAAGGTTGGATTTGGCTGACTCAGGTACCGGTTGTTTCACACAGGGTGTCGAAATCCGGAATGTTCTGAACAGAATCACCGGAACGACTGCATTGTATGCTCTCGCAATGGAACTAACCAGACGACGGTGAATAAGTTGGCACACATTATTACCCTTAAGGGGAAGACGAAGAAATACCCGGTTTTTGGACACTGTGTCGGATCGAATTCCTATGTCAGTGGGTTGTTTAAATCTTGAAATAAAAAGTTTATGGTAACCGTTTAGTTGTGGGGTGGTCTCTAACAGGATCATCTCTTCATGAACAGTATCTTCAGTGCAAATAGGTCTGGTCCGATCGAACAAAGTGCGCAGCAAACTTTGTTTGGGGGATCTGAAAATATAGCTTTTAAAATGCAGGTACTGATCTGTCCAAATGCTCTGGCGATGGACGATTCATTGATTCGAGCCACCTGCATTTCTCCTCATGCATATATCTAGAAATGGTAGGTTGTTTTGTTTCCAACCTTCCATACTGAAATGTACGTTTCGGTGCAAAGAATTCATCTGATCACTTAAGCTCTGTGCTTGCGGTTGGTTGTGTGCGATGTGAAAAATATCATCGAGGTATCGTTTGTCCAGCTGCATTGAAGATAACTGTCCTGTCACTTGTTGCTCAAGTTTTGCTACGAAAATATTTACCACAATAGGACCGAGTGGGTAAGCCATAACTACCCCATCAGTCTGCCTTTAGGCCGAGTCTTGGAAAATGAAGCTGACGTCTTTGGTGTCGACTGGGTTGCAGTGCCATTGAAGTAGTGGTCATCTACTGTAGACAGACGGTATATCGCGAGTTGCTAACAGTTCATTCACCACTTTCAGTCGTGAGCGTGAAACATTCGATTACCTAAACTATGTGGGCAGCTCGGTTGTTCTTAACCGTTCTTAACCGGTTCTTAACCGTGCAAAAACTAAACGAAACATCTAACGTAATCCAAGTACATTCACAGGCTAAGCATTAGTTTAATCAGGGTATGCGTTGTCGCATATCACCATAATGTCTGGCACGGGAGTACTGATCTTCATTTGATCTAGCAGGGTTCACAGCTGCAATTGCTGCTGTTGTATGCATCGAGCTTGGTGTCAGAGCTCTAATCAACTGAAAATTATAGCCTCGGCTGCTTGTCACAGAGACCCATGCTCTCGTTCCTTCTAACAAACGTCCCATCGACCTCGTACAAAACTAACTGAAGTATGCCTCATACATATAACAAACAGTCTTTGCATTTGCCTAACACTCCATCAGCCGCTACGCAAACAGACGCCGTAACTCAAAATTCTCATCCGAGTACATGCTAACAGTTAATTGGCGCAGTTTCGTGACAGTTACGCACCGGCCATCCAAGTATCGACTAATCGCTGTAGTCGACAACTCCTTCTCAAACTCAGACTTGGTGCGTAACCTCAAAAATGCCGTGTAATCATTGAGTCCACGGAAACCCAGTCCAAAAGCATTTCGGTCACTGATCCTGTCAGAACCTTGCTTCCATGTCATTCGCGAGGCTGAGCTTCATAATTGATACAATCCACATGAAGCCACTTGCAAGCGGTATTACACTTGACCCCGTTCAGAAGGGAAACCGTGCACCAGTCGTCGCCCCTTTCGAATACCTCGATAATACGTCTGCGTGTTTCGAGATGGATGCCAGTGTACTAGCGTCCGCCAACCATGTATGCGGGAGAACTAATGGAAGCGTTCTCACAAACTGGTCCACTCTCACATTACAGCCCGAAGTCCATCACGATCTTAAACCTCGCTCTTATTGGACGTGAGATCCACAGACCCCCCCCCCAAATCACTCACAACCCCTTACCTGTCAAAGGAACCAGTACGGCCCGCTGCTGGATGAATTAGCAGGAACAGAGTTAGATGGTCTGTGCTCCATTTTGACCACCAACCCCGTTCTCATTAAGCAAATCCGCTGACAACCCTCGAATAACCCAAACCACTTCCTCTATCAGTGGATCCAGTGCGAAGTGTTCTAATTAAGACTGGTCCTACCTTACGGTTAGTTGGGCCAATCGCGTTCTTGCTGTCTTGTCCATGATTTTGAAGTGGAAATTTTAATAACCCGAAATGATTTGCTTTAGCATGTAACGGAAAATCTTGTGTCTAAAATGGAGACAATTATGGAGAAAGGTATATTTTCTTGTTCACTTTCTCATACTGATATGTAAATGGTCTGTAGAATGCACACGTAATGATGCAGCGAAATTTGTCCGGACATAACTCGTGCAATATCAGCATACTATCTTGTTTATTCAAGTGTTTGACGGGAAACGTGTTTCAAGTCCTCCCGACTGTTTTTCGGTTCGCATCTCGGCGTCCCATCGGTGCATCATTTTTTCAATCACCACCGACAAATGTTGTGGAAGCATTGGTATTTGACTGACGTTATGTCGACGGACTTTGTTTTGGTCGAATGGAGTCCGTAACCGATTTTCTGTGACTCTCACTTGGAATTGCTTGCATTCCGCTACAATATGAGATCACTGTTACACATTGTCAAACAACCAGCACAGGTTGCTGATGTTCATCGTTTTATTCATCTCACTACTATTTTAATATTCCGGAGAGGAATCGACTGTTCGGTAATGACCTTTGCTGTGACTTTCTACTAAGGCTGAATTGTTCTAGAATCACCTTTCTTTCAGTTTTGGTGAAATGGTTGGGTTGACTGTAGAGCATACGGTAATCCAGTAATCATATTGCAAACTAATGCAACGCGAGGAACTTGATCTGCTACATAGTACGCGAGGCACAAAGGATGTACGTGTTAGACACTGGTGAACGAAAACCAGGTAACTGTAATGTACATAAACAAATTTTCCTAAACAAAATGTTCACGCACAGATGAAGCGTGAATTAGTTTAAATAGCATATTCTCATTCATCATATGAGAGGACCTCGACCGCTTACACAAATTTATTTGAAAGCGCCTACCTTGTGACTCTGGCTACCGTACCTTTTAATATCTGTTTGCTCATTTTGCTAGATGCCACATTCTACCCGGCAATGTTGAAAGAACCAAAAGGCAGTTTTTGAAGATGACGCGCGAACACCCCTCAGACGCGCTTTGCAAGTTTGAGAACGATCATTGTTAAAACGGCTGAATTGCATTTAGTGCACATTTGGTGGCATTTAATTGAAACCCGAAAACTTGCAGCCATCAAGTTACGAGATAGCGTTACGTTCAAAAAACTGAGTCATACCGTACTAGACTTATCAGACACTTGAAAAAGTCGCCTGTTTCATAGACTTAATGCACATTTAAGTATACCTGAAAGCAGAGACATTAACCAGAATCTTACATTGGATTGTTTTATCCTTTTAAATATCTGGCTCAGACTGTCCATTGGGGCGTTTGTTTTCGAAGTAAAAGGAGTGGTGGCACTGCCCACTTATTTTCTTCCCCAGCAGTTATTCCGGTCAAAAGGTGTTATCAGCAGAAGCATTAGTTTCAGCTGTGTCGAACTTAACAACCGAACGACGGTTCTCTGTATTCGTTTACCTTCCGTCCTCTTAGTAAAGGTAAAGTAGCGCACATTTATCAAAAAAGCTCCTGATTTCGCTGGTTTTATTTCACACATTGTCCACTAACGTGCTGCTGATCTGAATTGTTTGGCTGACGAGGCTGCACAGAAAACTACTGTTAGGAATGATTGTCTGAGTCCGATAGAGTCCCTCTTGTAAAAGCGCTGATGATCCATTCCATTCGGGGTAAGCCGGCAGATTGGGAACGCGATAACGGAACGCGTTTGTTCACTCCATTCGCAATCACATCAACGCACTTTCATTAGTTTGCAAATCAGCGACTTCAAGTGTCTGATCTCAAGTTCAAATGACCAGCTGGTTGCAGTAATTACTGATTTACTGAGCTGGAACCACCAACGAATATAAAAATGAAGGCCGTGCACAGTCAGAAAGGTTTACAGTCAACGATGTTTTCCGACGGTTATTATTCTGTTTATAGACAAAAGGGAAAGTCATTTTTATCTCCCTTCCATCCTACTTGAAAAGTCAGTAGTAAGAAGTTGCAGTAGAAGAAACTCGCATATCAACAGGTCACAAAAAGAATAAATGTCAGGCTAATACCATGGACAGTATACTTTCAGAGCACAACACCTGATGTTCGTCGGGTCTACAGTTTGTTGCCGTTTAGACAAACATTTCGAAAAGTTCATCTTCAATCGTACTAATTTATAATGAAGCAGTGCTTAAGGCACCAGTTGACAGGAACGTTTCTATGTAAAGACAATCCATCCGTCTCATAGAAAACATCACCCTATCTTTTTTGAAACCTTATACTGCCTTCTCCTGTAAAAAAGCGTGGTGCCAAATTAAAATCTACAAAGTGAAGCACTTTTTGGGTGAAAAAAATTAACTTGCTGTTCCCTTCTTCGTTTGTCGGTCCTGAAGGACAGTCATTTTGTGAAACCCAGCTGTTTTTCTTGTTCGGCAGGCTCGACTCAAGCATGAAGTACCGACATATGTAAATCCATTATAATCTCAATAGAAAATTTTGCTCCACTCCTGGTGTTTTTACCTCATGAGAAGTAATGATAATACAGTTTTATCAGGTAGTTCGGAGATTTCTGGTGTGTTGGTTTATTTTCAACGGAATTTGCGAGACGTATGTGGGTTTAAGGGGGTACTGGAATTTCCAGTGGCTAAGTACTCGCATTACAATCGTTGGTGTCGACAAAATTATGTGCTAACTACATGTGAACGAAAGAAACAAAATGACCGTGTTTGGCCGATCTAGGTAGAGGGAGTTCGTGGGCGTTCTACTGTCAATTTCCAGCAGAACTGAGTAGTAGTGGGAAAAGTACCTATTGTAAAGAAGGCTTGATATCACTTCAGCAGCCTGGTAAGAATTTGACAACAGTGAAGATCTACTCAACGCTAGTCGTGAAAGGAGCTTTTGGCTTAGTATTTTCACATCTTTAGATAGAGTGAGGTTTGGTTTTTGACATTTATAGAAGCGTGGATATCGGAGTCAGTTCTGCGACAGGGGATGGGAGATACCATCTCGTAAATTTCCTGAGACATTTGTACATAACAGAGCAAGTGGTTAGCAATTGGGTGTTGAGTCCGGGTAAGTGGCGGGGTGATACTGCGTGTGACTCATGCGAGTTAGAGGCATTAAGATTGGTCCTTACCAGTAAACGAATGGATCATGCGCCCTACTGGGAAATTTGGGCGATACCTCAGTAACAGTAAGATCGCCAGTTCGAGCGGAGCAGCCATTAAACCTGCACCTCCTTATGTGTAGCTACTTTAGGGGTATATGTTAATGACTAGTGTCTTGTTATTCAGAAACTGCGAAGAAACGGGGTATGTTTGCTTAGAAGTGACATTCAGATGCACACGGTCCGCAAGAATTGAGAGAATGTTTACATACCATGTTTGAGTAGCTGAATTTTGATCGACTTGGTGAAGGTGTGCTGGGAATTGGTTGGGATGCGGCCCAGAACATGAAGTTTTCTGTAGCAAACTGGACTCTCAATGGTATTCGTTGACAAGTATGTCATGGAAACTTTGTCAAGAAAAATGTCCGTGGATTGTAATTGCTCCTCTGGATTACCAGCGTATGTTATATGTATAGGACTGTAGAACCGGTGACCCTATTCTATAGATGATAGCACAAAGTTATATTCAGCCTCAAAAAGTGGAGGTTAATCTAGGAAATGATCTGTAATAAATGGTCTGTAACAAATGACTAAATGGTCCGTAACAAGTCAAGATGAACACACCCCAATAGTTTGTGCCTTCATAAACTGCGTTTCGACTCAACTCGGGAGTAGACAGCTTGTTAGATGATGCGAAGTGGAGTTTCGAATTGTAGAGGTTTCTTGTCATAGCGTACTCTCAGATACCTTACGGTGTTCACGGCCCGAGTCATTAAGTGTACTTACTTCACACACAACTCGTCGAAACAGCGGCAACATTCGCGGCACTAAGACCGATTAGCAGCCATCCAGGCCACCTACTCTGCAAGTCATGAGGGCCTCAACCGGGAAGGTGACCCCGACCCACATTGACCAACTTTTCGCGGAAAGATTTTATCTCTGTACGCCAGGTCACTGTCTGCCCAGCGTGCGCTTTACACTAGTCCACGGTAACATCAACGGAGAGTGTATAGTGTGGAAGATGACTGGTTGGCATTCTTAAGGCATAACTCAACTAAGTAAGCGTGCACAAATTTAAAAATGGACATAGAAACTCACCTGGTAATGACTATCAGTTACCAGCCTCTGAACCTAATCGTTGTTTACCCGCTGCTTTCACCGATGTGACTGACCAAAAACTAGCGCCAGTAGTCAAATATCTGAAGACAACCCACTTTTTCCGAGTGATCGAGTTTTTCTACCGTAAAGTACTGCAGCCGTCACCGTCGTCTTATACACACGACTCATAAGCCGCGAAAAGTGGCACCTGTATCACCAAAGCTGTTCTGGATTGACGAACACCGCCCTATACTAAGGGGTGCGAGCACATTTTTGAATCACTGGACCTCCACCTTCGCCACAGTGATTCCCAAACAATCCAAAACGGTCAGCAACCGTCATAAATCCATTATTTAACACCAAGTCTACGTGACCATAGAAGTCCTGCAGTAGCCATTCAAACCTTGAATCTGTAAGACGCATTTCGAAATGTGTAGCCGAAAGTAAGATAGTATCAAGCATTGTCTGGATTGGTTTGAAACTGTCAAACAGTGAAGCTTTGTTGTCATAATAATCAAGGCCAGTCTTCCATTAAGTAGGAGGTCCACTTAGGCATCTTGTAGGTGTCTCAGACAGCTCAAACGGCCTTGATGTACGTCACTCCTGGTGCTGAAGCTGCCAAAGGTTCGCCGCAATGATTAACCTGGGCTGAAGTGTGCGAGTAATGTGTTAATGATATGTCTACATATTCACATGCCTTCAAGTGACTTTAAAATGCATGTCAGTAGATTGAAGCAAATGCCCACTTATAGCCCATAAAAAGCAGTTGTTGGTTGGCGGTGTGTACAGTGCTGTTCCAGAATTTAGCAAAATTTTGAAGCTCATCTGTGCCACTTGTTGAGGGCGACCGTCTGTCAGTGACGAGGTGCCTTGAAGATAGTATAGGTTCATAGTCAATTCAGTTCGTGTAAACCACGGAGAGCACTTCTACTGGTTTAGGTCACTTGATAATATTTCTTGTATTCACGGAGGGAGTTCGGGCACCTTGGAAAAACCGCAGCAGAATTATCTCCATCCCAATCATTACTAGGGTTCTGGTATCCATTATACTTTGTCAGCTCACTGCAGCTCGGGAAGCAGACGTCAGTAAAAAACAGGCAATGTTGTAAATATTCGCAATGAGATTGGACTGCACCAAAACGAAATAAACCTTAACGCGGTAAGACTGCTTGGTCACCTGGGTAACCTACTGAGCTAAACGGAACGGTGTGATGATCACACCGTTGGAGTCAGTCATACCAGGCAGGCTAACGGATAGAGGTTTGACAAGCCATAGTCTCCTGACCCTCCATGTTGGAGGTTAAACGAAGGTTGGCATCTCTTTCTGAAAAAAGTACTGGTTTTGTATGCTGCCACCTCCCTGCTACGTTTCAGGCTTTTGAGGCGAAGGCTTTAATTTGGGCTTCCCAGTAGTATTCCAGTCCGGATGCAATCATGAACGTCCACAACACCATAGTTGTCAAACTGTGATATACAATAATTTTTACGCCACAGATCTAGCTCCCTAAATCCGTTGACCTATACGATGAATAACTGTTTTTTGCAGTCAGTCCGGGTTTTTCTCCCTACCAGTTACGCGGGATGTCTGAATTCAACAGCGATTACAGGACTGTTTATTGCCCATACCTATGGGTATTACAGGGCTTTGCTTACTTTCAGATGTGTGGTTGACTAAACATTCGTACTGATGACGCGGACCATTCACCGTAGTTCAACTTACATGCTAGAAGTTATGGTTATATTGGTCCATGTCCGCAGGTAAACCGGTTTTGTTTATTCAGATTTGCCCTTGAAGCTGAATGTTTGGGTGGAACAAGTGATGCAGCGCATAACATTCTTGGTGACACGTAGTCATGGGTATCTTGATGGGCTGGTGTTAACGAAATTATTGTTGATCATAACAGAGAAGGTTGCAGCTTCGCACTATAATTTCTACATAACGGTGTTTATTTTAGGCACAAGATTTTCCAGTACATGCTAAAAAGATCAACTATGACGCATAATAATTTCCACGTTAGAGTATTTGGTGTGACGATAAAAGATGATTAGCCCAGCCAGCTGGTAGGGACAACTAATCTCAGTTTGAGCACTTCGCACTGGCTACTTTGATAGAGGTTTGGCTTATTCGAGGGGTGTCAACAGTTATGCTTAATCAGAACTGGGTTAACGGGCAAAGTAAAGCACAGATAATCCGATCCTGTTCCAACTAACCGACCAAAGTGCAGACCATATTTGTTTCTTTGACAGGTAAATGGTTGTGAATGATTAGGGGTGTCTGTAAATCTGGCAAGTAAGGGAGAATCTTATGCCTAAAAGGAAACAGGTATGCAAAAAGGTATGCTAATACCTTGGCATCTATCACTTTACTACGGTTTGTAGAAAAAAACTGTAACTCTGCATCTTGGTCTGTGCACTTCAGGCGTTACAGCAGATTATCGCCTCATTTTTCCACTGCACGTCACGTTCCCTGTGGTCGCCAACAAATGGTGACCCGCAGTGTACTTGATTGATTGTCGTCATCAGACTTGTTAAATCTGACGAGATGTTGTTCATCTATATCCTAAGTCGTAATGATGTAGCTCATTTGATAAACTGAAATATCGCAATCTGGCTGCCGTAAGGACACATCTGTTAGGCTGTCCTCCCTAACTATAAAGTTCCTTTCGAAAGACATTGCACTGTAAGGGAATGATTTTGATGGAGACAACGAGAACGTCCATGGATGTCAGTGAAGGAACTTGAGTCATGTAAATTATATGGAACGCCGCTTGCGTCCTCCACAGTAGCATTAATCTTCTAAAATTCAACCTACATACATAAAAAATAACTGCCAAATGATAATCTCAGAAGGTAATCACTAAGGATATCCACTGTATGGAAGGAACTAAGCTCGGGAGAGTTCCAAACACAGTGGGAGGCCAGTTAGTAGGTTAAACAGATGAACGTTATCATTGATTATATTAACCAGAATGTGACCTAAAATATATGCTAAACAGTGCTTTGTTACAGGCAGTAATTGTTACAGACAGGTGAGTAGCTCGGATGATCATTAGCAGACGAACTACGAATCCTATGGTACATTGTTTTTCCTGACCTCATCAACCTCGAGTGCGCTGAAAACTCACTGTGCTATGAACATGTGGAACTTATTAATTCGCCACATCTGCCACAATTTCTCCAATCACCCATTTCAAATGATGCATCTTCACAGGTTTTCACTGCACAAATTGTGAGTCTAAAATAACCATACCACATAATGTAGCTCGGTACTGCGTAAAAGATGGCACGACCTAATTTTTCATGCAAAACAAATAACCCTACACTGTTTTTATTTCTACCCTACTTATGGGGATTTAAAGTTAAGTTGCTGATGTGGCTTTTAGTGAGACTAAGACAGCAGATCCTGTCAGTAACTCAGGATAAAGAAACCAAGTGAAGCAGGTTATGAAATGTCTAATCCATTCTGTTCATTATCACAAAATACATAACCTACTAATTAGAATGACTATTATCTCGTTGAACAGTGGATCAGAGCGGACTTGTACACCAACATACAGGCACTCGTGCCTGCTTACTCGTTACTAGGATTAACTACACAAATTTGCTATTTGCTTTCGTACGCAAAATGAGGCCACAAATAGTTGTTTTGCTTTGACCAACCTTAGTAAATTACACTTCTCAACATAAATTTTAATAACTAACTGATTGTAAGATCCGTAGGTTGGTAGGTTGGCATCGCATGCATTCTTACAGGCTGCTTTCTAGCTACCCAACTAGGTCAATTAACGGTTAGACGCTAGGCTGAACATAGAATTTCACGACTGCTGTTAGAGCCATCATATTTCCACGTGATCAGTGAGCATATACACAATTAGCTTAGAAAAACTGGGATCTCTTCTGATGTTATGGGATATCAAGTTGAACATTCCTGACAATTGTTTGCAACCTTTAAACCCAGATGGACTGTCTGGAGAGTCACTTTCGGTAGTAAACAGTACATTCGCGTTCCTCTCTTGTCTAACCTTATCAGTAGTGCATATCTTTGCCATAGCAGGAAATAGAACAGCCAAGCTTCCATGAGTTAACGGTGTTGACCAGTGTGGTACTGATCTCATGTTAAGCATGACCGAACTATCATATCCGAGCTCCGAACCACCTTCGTTTATGAATGGTATTGAGTAATGTCAAAGGATTTGACATTCTCCTACTGAGCCTTCTAAACTCGATTTACGTAAGATGACCGATTCGCAGTGATTAATTCATGTATGTAAGATCTTTGCTAACATTCCGATGCAAGAAACTGTGCATGCACTGAGGTCTGAGGGAAAGCTGCGAACGCTACTAAACATGAAATATGTTTGATACGAAACCAGCACTGTTTGATAACGTTGCATTTATTACATCTTGAGCGTAAACTTCTCCATCACCGCTAAAGAATGACTCAAACCTCTTTGCAGTACATTGGAGAGAAACCTCAAGGCGATACGAATGTTCTATAAACAGCCATCCACTCAGTGAGTGGACAAACTATCAATACGTTTCTATCCAGTTTAGAGTAGACATCTGAAGAAGACCGAGTGTTTCTACTCTTTGGAACCCTCGATAAACAAACTATATGAATAACACAAACTTAATGAATAACTGCATCATCACGCAAACAATATCCTCCGGCGTTCTTACGGGAATAGGCTTGGTGACGAATCGGCTGTCCATTAAGTTTTCACAGAGGTGGTTAAGTAGACGAACGTATCATGCTTTGACGTTCGATATACACTGGATAGGTAACTTGATGAATTCGCTTTTTCGCCGATGGCATGACAAATTTAAGTACCTTCAGGGCATTGTTAATCTTTGCTTTTTCCAAAGTTCAGAACAGAACGAAGCCGGTTAATGAGTTTTACAAATGTTACCTCTGCAGTCTACATACCTCCTGACCATGGTTTGATGTTGGCAGATAGTAAGCTCTGCTATGTGAATATTTGCATCACTTGCTGGTTAAATACAGTGAGTAAATTCACAAGAGAAAAGCGGGAAACAGGTCGCTTTATGATATTCCATTTTTGGCCGACACATATAGGACAATATGCATGTTTTGAAAAAAATAGGGTCATTGTTCTTTTCTATGACCTCTATTGTGATAGACCGTTATCAACTTGTTTTATGTATCAGTGGGTTCTTTCTGCAGTTTTACACAAGATTTTGTCTTGAAGATCGCATGGGTGACATTATCAGACAGGTCTGAATAACGTGACGGAAAAGTAACTTGCAGTTTGCACAAATCCATAGGACTACTTATTCTTAAACACATTTGCCGTAGTTAACAGGTTTCCTAATGCTCTTGAAGGACTGATTTAAGGCAACTTCATTAAAAATTGAGGCTGGCAAGTTGGTAGACAGACCACCAACTAAGGAGAAGTTTTGAAGTCTTCAGGGATGAACGAAAACCTAATAAAAGGCAAAACAATGTTCTGAGACAATTATCTACCGGAAGTTTATATCATGAAGGCTTTAGCTGAAACTGTTAACTTGAGTCAACGGCAGCCAAATAATAGCCCACCACTGCCATTTTCAGTAATTAATTTACTACTTACTTGCGAACGATATACCACATAAAAGTAACGTCAGTCTTCCTGTTGGTGATGGACTAGTTTCAAAGTGCATACCTTATTTCTGGCATATTATTCGTGTGGCTACAGCAGTAGCTTCAGAGAAAAGACGAAACACTCGCTAAGTGATCATAGGGAGAAGATATGTTTCAAAACGACTGAACGCACACACTGTGACCCGGTGCTCCTACGAATGACAAAGGTCAAAGGATGTGATAACTATTAGTGTAGATAATTTTCAATTCATAGTTGCGCAGATTATTTTTGAAAACGTGGTTCATGCACCTTATAACATCGTTGTCATCTCTTTCTACCTATATTTTCAAAAAACTAATTATTCCTCGGCTCTGCGTAACTCATTAGACCCCATGTCAAGATACGCAGTTGTGTTTCATTCTAACTTGCACGTTTAATGTACTGAGTTGTTTTGACTGTAGTCATCTGAGCTCATTAGCCAAGAAGTAATCTTTTTTAAGCCCAAAATCCTCCAGGCCACACAAATATAACTGACTAGATAATGCTGTTTCTCTTAAAATACTAAATCAGCAGTTAGGTGATTTTATATATTTACTCTTATCTTATCTTTAATTTGAACCTGAAATCCCGTGAACGCAGGCTACACTTAACTGTATAACAATGTGTTCAACTTTAGTCTGCAGAAATTTCAAACACAAGGAACGAGTTGATACCCGGCCAACACATCACAACAACGGAGAGTGATTACATTGACAAAGCATTGTCGGTCCTATCAGATAACCTGGAATTCAAGATGAAAAAAAGAGAAGAACCCAACAGTAGAAATTCAGGGCAATCTCACTACATTATTGTAACGAATGAAGCACGCAAACATTAGTGGTGTTCCAACACATCCAACCGAAAATGATGGAATCTTGACATTTGTAAGTTTGTCCTAAGTTGATAAAGGTCAAGTTGTTAAGGTCAACTCACCATATCGTACCTCAGTAAAATGCCTTGTGGCCCTAGTGGATCTGCACAATTCACGACTGACTTCGCTTAGTAGCACTTTTCGACTGTGTTAACTTGGTCGACTCAAAGAATATAACAATTCTTGACGTGGTTTTCAAACGTCTGACACCTGCATTCATTTGGCACCATTAGGACAAACTATGGAATACCTCTTCACCGATATGGAGAACAAACGAATGGATATTCACATCGCGGAGTGGGAATTGGAAGGGATAGTGTAGTTCCCCAACTTAATTGTTTAATTCAGGCAGCGTATACTTCTATGAGCGAAAAAAACTAGTTGATACCCAGTTCACTCGCTCTCTACCAGCATTTATATTCCTTGTCAAAACAGAGACCAATAAACCCCGTTGAAACCTGACTAGCTTCGGGTTCCGTCAGCGTTAGGCAAATGACGTTTTTTGTCTACTCGCACACACCGTACTAGCTAGGTTTATTAGCGCATATCTCAGCACACAGTTCACAAACAAACTGAAATTTGAAATATACCATCACGGGGCTACGCACACATCTGCTCACTGATCAACACGAACAGTTTCGCAGTTTTAACGTGCTCAACTGCAATAAGAGTTTTGCTTTTTGTTTAATAGCCAGAGCACACAAGAGATGTGTGTGTCTATCCTATAAGGGTGAGGTTAGCAGTCAATTATTCACATGCGGACTTTCGACCGAACTTACGACTACTTAGTACTGACAGTCGTGTGTGACCTTGAGATTAGTTCGGCTAAGTTTTCTTCATATTTTACATTTATCTTTTCACCTCGGGGCGCTCAGTCAGCTGAACTCAAACCAGCAAGTGTCAGCAGCATGCTTTCAAGCGGGGCTTACTCCATAACCTTGGTTACATAATCGCACATTAGCTGGTGAAGTCCAGATTTGTACCTGGTTAATTACCTATCTCAACTGCCTATATGAAATCCGTTAAATAAGCTAGACGGTGGACTACCTTCAGAAGAATATCTTAAGAGATTAATACTGGAATTCGACATCACTGTTGAATACTATGATTATATTACTACTAAGGATTGTAGCAAGTTTGTTAATTTACCAAATCCGGTCCGTTCTATTACCAACAAACTACTCGTTTGCCTTCCTCTTGCAAGAACAGCTATTGTCATATTGCCATTGTGGATTGTGCCACAGGGTGAGTTGACCATATCTTTTCAATGAGGAGTGTACAAAACGTTAAAAGGTCATGTAGTCGTGCATGTTGACTGAAAATTGACAAATTCGGCTGTTTGCACAACAAACTTACTTGTTTACTACAGCTCACATATTTCCGCTGATAGCTGATCCTACACTCGTAATAAATGACCTCAGATATGTTCACAATCACTGACAATTAAAGTTTTTGTCTTTCTATCATTCATCCAGAGACATTCTTGTAGTATACCCGGATGGTACCTAAGACAGCGTCCAACAAATCAAGTGCTTTCGTTTCTGAAACAATCCTTTCTGCTTTTTTGTCTTCTTTGGGTATACTTAGAGTACTTCCCTTTTCTTCAATGCTACTTGCTTTCAGGATGCGACTGGCAGCACATCTTGACAGGTCAAACCCTTTAATGACTCCCAGTATAATTAGCAGCACCTGGAGAAAATCCGAAATTAACTTAACTGAACCCAATACATGTTATTTCGTGTCGTGATAAACTTACGTAGTATTATTCCCATCAGTTGACTTGCTTTGAAACTGTAACAATCTATCATACAACCCGGAATATCGACCTACCCATGCACAACCCAGATCGCGGATTGTGCAGGCTCCTTAGCTAAAATTTGACAATGCAGAGGATGATCTTTCCTGTTCAAGGTCGACTTCACACACGCATTTGGAAAATACACACATTCACGCTCGCCGGGTGGTCTTACGGTTTTGTTGCGATCATTTTTAGGAACGTTCATCTACCTACTGACAACCAGCAGATGTCACATCCACTTTCGTTAGTATCACGAGTACTGATTTCGACGAGCTGGACACAGAAAACTGAGATAGTGTACTGAAAATATAGATTGGATGCAGGAATAAACCACGAAGTGAACTTCGTTTAAGAAACTCAGCCGCCCGTTCATTATCATTACCAAATGAGGCATGTAACTTTTCACGTGTAGAATCTGCATTCAGCCGGAGAGTAAATGACATACACTTAACGACAATAAAGTTTTTCGCAGCTGACTGCCTCGATGTGTTTTGCGGCATTTGAATTTCAATTTTTGAGCCAAAGTATGATGTCACTAAGTTTGTGATAGCACTATTCAGCATAGAGCACAATAATCTGATGAAATTTTCCCCAGTTTGCTGATAACATCTGGATATCTGACGGTTATACAAAACAAAATGGGCAATTAATGAGCAGTTTCTCACAAATTCGTCGGTCACACAAGGCTGGCAAAATACCTGTCACCGGCCCAAACGTACATTTGGGAAATCGTAGTATGCCAGCGTTCGGATCCGGTAACAGTAATACAGCTTTTGCCACACACTAAGGTTCCCGAATACTCGGTTATACTGTTTTCTGGGCTCAACTATAGTCTTCACCTTTTTACCACTGGTGATTCAAACGATTATTAACACACCTGAAACGTGCTTAGTTCTATCAATAAACGTCACCTGTATTTGCCTGTAGCGTACAAATGAATTCAGACAGTCTATCTCAAGTACGAAGGTAAACAACACTTACTTAGTTGTACATGTTTCTCAGGTTCGTCGGTTGCCGGACTTGTTTCAAAAGAAAAGGGAAGGTGATCCACACCGGCATCAAACTGAATTCTGTTTCTCAGTGAGGATTGCACCCCCACAGTGGAGGCTTGGGTTGTGGTATGCAAGTTAGTAGGAACCTGGGAATATGCATTGGAGAAGTTCAGGGATATGATGAAAGACGCATGGCGTTATATATAAGCGCGGCCATAGTGCTTTTAAACGGAAGCGATAATTTCATGAAAATGGGTAATAGTCTTCACTATATCGAAGTACCCAATAGTCTCGTAATTCGTTGACAAGTAAACCTAGATGCATGCTAATCAGATAAGCTTCTTTTTGGGATATACTTTGACCTTCGCTGAGACAGTGGATCACTTGTGCTTTTATAATTGATCAACCGTTGTTGTATTGACTGAACTCGAACAGTGCACTTGAATCGTTTTCACGAAATATCGAATGAGTTCTGAGCTTCACCAGGGAAACCTCAGTACAATACCCAGATGTACCACAGCAGTTATACTGACTTCGAATAATGTCAGCCGAGGATGTCTAACCACACCTGTCTTATTTTCTCTGTGTAGGCTGTTCAAAGGGTTCTAAGATTTACAGGTAGAATTTTTTGATGGTGGGGTGAGTGATTCTAATCTTGTGGGTGACACCACTTGGTACTGAACCCCAAAAAATCGTGAATATTTTAGTGAACTAGTAACTGGTACTACTTACTCATTTGGACCGCAGACTGGCTTGGATAAACCGCAAACTAACAGTACGCTTTTCACAGTGGACGTTTTTTTACAATTACCATAAGGCTTACAGCCTATGTCGTTCTGCTTTGTAAAGTACTGTTTGGCAACTACTAATAGGAACAAATTAGATCACGGCAAATTATCGGAGCAAAACCGACACTGCCGTTTTGTACGACCGTTCATTTCTAACTAACGTTATCCTATTTTTATTGATTCATCAAACAGTGATTTTTCATGTGTTAACCCAAAACGTTGTCAGTAAATGTTTGCATCACTGTGCATTCTGAAACCAGTTAACACGCAGGCTTTTTCGTGATCAGTAACAATTCGTTCACCTATGTATAAGTTGTTTAAATTTGTTTGGTTTGAGTTAGTAAGCGGGCGTGTACATCATCATCATCATCATCATCATCATCATCATCATCATCATCATCATCATCATCATCATCATCATCATCATCATCA
>QNGE01001556.1:88072-159765 GCA_008508345.1 Paragonimus westermani
CACCTCCACCGCTGCTGATACAGCTTCTCAAATATACAAACCGGTCAACGACCTCGATGACTACATTATCTAACATCAAATCTACGTGGTTACAGCAATCCTGCAGAAGCACTTTGGATTTTGAGGCTGCAAAGCGCATTCCGAAGTATTTGGCGGAACGCGAAATATCGTCTAGGATCGCTTGTGCTGATTGAAAGTTGTCAAACAGCAACACCTTGTGTTGAAGTTTGTTGATTCGTAAAACAGACTTGTATCAGCTGCGTTCACAATGTGCACGAGTGCTTGAAAATTTAGCACACATTTGTACAAGAGTGAAGACACACTGCACGCAGGAACACACATGTTAAGCAATACAATAATATCACATCATTTGTGATCGCAACAAACGTAATGACGAACGAATCGATGAAATAAAATATCCGAGTGAGCTTACTGCAAACATACTTATTGAAACAATCCACTAATTAACAGGTGGCAACACCCGTTCTAAGAAGTAGATGTTTCATCCTATAATAACTGATCTCAACCACTAGCGGCATCAGCAAACAGAAAGTCAAACAAATGATGTTCCACCAACGGAGCTTTTCACGTAACCGAACCTTAAATCTTTCCGCATGATTCAGAAGCTTCTCATTTCGTAAATGTATTAGACTTTTAAGGTTACTTACCTGAAACATCGTATGATTTGGACTGAAGGCTACATGTTGAGGAGGGTTAGTACGCATTGACAATCTAGCCAACAGTATTAATCCCCCTTCTACTTTATTGGGATATTTTTGCTGTTCGCATCACTGTGTCAGTGAGATGGTGTTAGCATGCTACGTGGGACATCTTGGGTCCCAGCGTTACGGAAATTGAGGGATTTGAGAGTTGACTGGTATATGTTGAAGATGGCTTGTTAATTTATTGTTACAATCATAATTAGCACCAAAAAGCCTATTATATCAAACTGACCAAAATACAGTTACAAATTAACCACACGAAAGGTCATCTCTCTTTATCCTTTACACACGAATTAGGTCTACGCTCCATGGGCCACGTAACCTTCTGTTTTGGGTGCTGGCGAATAAGGAATATTCACTCTCTCATCCCAGTGCAAGTGTCGCAGATCTGTAGATCTCAAGTGATTCACAATTCTCTCTCGATCACCGACTTCACAGTCGGTTGAGGTACCTGCTGGACTGCAAAAGTTGCGTTTATAAGGTAATAAGGTTTAACTGATACTTAAGTTTTCCTTTAAAATCCTTGATAACTACATTGACTTGGTGCTGAATTATTAGGAACAGGTGTTCTTCACGTTCAGGTTTTTCTTACCAGGTAATGTGACGGCGTTTGATGCTGCACATTCTTGTTGGTCTTTTGGTGATGCCGGTCGTCAAACAACTAATTCGGTCAACACTAGCCCAGCCCACTGGTTATATACTCAGCAGACAGTCTCTCTGTTTTGTTCAGTACTCGTTAACATTTCTTTACTGCGTTATTTTTTAAGTTTGCGAGACAACTATCAGTTTGCACCTTGTTGTACGCTCAAAAACTGTTAGCTAGGAAATCACGCTCACTGTGGTAATCAGGAACGTTGCTCAAACTCGACAACCTTCGATGTTCCAGTGAGTGGACCTAGCTTACTTATCTGGATTTCGATAACTGATTTCGACCAACATCCTCAGAGCAAACAACATACGTGAGTAAACATGCACTGCGTTCCTTGGTTTCGTGGGCGAACTGAGGCGGCGATAAAACTGCACAACGTTCAAATGAATCAGCACTGGATAGCGACGCACAAACGTGATTAGCATGTTTGGCCTACAGTTGACTCTGTTCGCTACGCCTGTGTGATCACATCCAGTTTGAGATATTCAGACGTCCGATACAAACCCCGAACACGGGAAACGCAGACCAAGCCTCCTTTTTAAATATCTGTTCAGTCTCTCATAGCACTCGGTGACGTTCTGCTCTAGTGGGTCTCGTTCATTTTATAATGTTCACAACTAGAGCATCCACTGGCATTACTATGCAAGTGCAATCACCAATACCCAAAACTCCCAATCTGCTAGACTTCCAGGCGTAATCGCAAGTGGTTGTCACAAACCAACAATACATTTCTCACACTCAGCTTTCATAGTGGTAGTGCTTGCGTGCCACTTAGATCCATCAATCATTAGTGACGTATTATATTTTTAAGCTCTCTAAACTTAACGATGAAAGACCAAGCGAAAAGCATGTTTTTGTCTCACAATTATTGTCCCCTCATATATGGAACAGCTTGTTCACAAATGGTATTTGAAACCCACAGCTTCATTACCAAGTAATTCGCCATCATCACTTAAAGAAATGCAGTGGCATCCGGTGGGCTTTACTTATCCGCATATCTTTATCTATCAATCACAGATGTTAGTGTAATTCAGCCAGAACCACAAAAAATATTTGTGTGAGGACTGCAAACTTATAAACACGGTTGAGGATAGGTAAGATTATGCGTTTTTTGACAAGCACTTCATTCCCTGTCCATTCTTAGTTTCATTCTCTAAAACCCGTTTCTGTTTGTCCTCCACTAGCCTCTTGTCCTAAATCTGGTTTCCATGATAAACAACGTGAGTGTAAACAAGAGCAAACGGAGTCACTTATTTCGCTTTCTTTCTCGATCTATCCAGCCGATTTGGAAGTAAATGTTGTTGGTCGATGGAGGATGGAGACGAATCAATTCCGGCTGAATCGTTGTGTGATTTTTCTGGCTATTTTTGCAGGATTCATAGGAAACCGCGAAATCACTGTTCAGTTGATACGCCGCAGGCAAGCCAGATAATGTAGACAGATGCAGAACAGCCGATAAGTGTTTGTTCGAGAAAATAAGTTGTCTAGTCTCTCCAGTTCGTGATTTATGTGGTCACCTTGTCTATAAGCTGGTCGCTGGAAAATGAGACGTCAGACAGCTTCCTAGTTGTTGCTCACATCGTATGATTTCGTCTACGATACGCTTTGCTATGAACAACATATAATCTTAATAGGTTTGAGGCACGCTCAGAATGACATCTAATCATGGAGCTTTGTTGTGGAGTTATGAGTGATCACGGCTGGACAATAATTAATCTTGTAAGAATTGCGAATACAGTTACTTATCTAGAACAGTTAAATCAGGAGTGGTTCTGAAAAAGTGAAGACAAGTTGAACCAGTTACAGTTCAAAGCGTTTATACTCAAATATAATTGTTAATTAGTTGCTTTCGAAAAGTCTGTGAGAATAGAAAACTCGCAAGCGAATTAAGTGGTGTTCAGCTTGTATCTACTAGTTATCTCATCAGTAAGTTCAAGCATGCTGTGCACTTTGTATCTGCCATTGAGTTGTTGGGGAAAATCAGCAGTACAGTTGCTTAAAAAATACCCTCGATTCCGACGTATGGTTTATCGCGGATCACCCGCGGAACGGCAGATGGTTAATTCACCTCCTAAAAGAATGAATCACACCATCGAACGGTAACTTCTTCGCTGTGTATACGTGGTTTACTGTCTGTCAGCTAGTTGTCAGCCTCTGGCACCATTCTGTATGCAGAGACTGGTGCCAATTCTGACACGCAGCTCCCAGATCAGAACAAATGTCTTACAGTGTGTGTGTACGTTCGGGATAGGTCCGGTAAGTGAAGATACTCCGCTTCTCCAATCGCAATTCCTTTTGAATTTAGATAAACAGGATAAAGGCATCACCGATGAAAGCAAACAGGTCCAGTATTTGCCGTCGGTTTAATCAACTTTGGACGTACACATTAGTTCCTGTGATTCGCGTGGGTGTCACCGTTGCGCGACCCGTTGAAGCTATCTGTGATTAGATTGTGTATGTCTCACTTCTTGTCCTCAGATTCAAACTACTAGCTGATTTTGGCATATCGACAAAAATGGATGATTCTATAATAAATGTTCCACCACGATTTTTTATCACAAAGCAACACTATGAATTGAAGTATTTTTTAATATATATTTGTATTACGGGTCATGTTTCCGAGTTTTTCCCTTCCAAAGCATCCCTATTAGCCTGAAGTGAGTAAGAAAAATTCAGTTTATATAAACTTCGAAGCGCCTAATTAGTCGTCAAACGCCATACATCTAAGCTTGATTTTGTGAGTACTGAATATTATAACATTTAGTTAAAGACACTCTTGTAGCAAATGTGCTTCAAAACGCAACTAAGAAACCAAACATTGGATAGAGGTTAGGTCGTACATTGAGGAATGTAGGAAGTACACCCAACTGGAAATCGGCAGCAAAAACAAGCACGCCTGAACATATTTGTTATAAAATTATCGAAAAGATAGATATGAACGACGATTAATTTTGCCGCTATCCTAGTAAGTACAGATGTGGCCAGTTCTCTGTTTGAATAGTGTGATGCGATGGAATCGCCTTACGCAAGCACAACCCACCACAGCAGTTGGTTCAGTGTTTCAGTAATCCTGATAAACCGCTGGCCAAGCTTCCTTTTTTGAGGTTCAAATCACAGTGGTAACTGTGAAATAATCACAAATGTTCCACCCAAAAGTTTATCTTCTTGTTGCCTGACTAGGTGGATAGACGTCGTGAAATCGATCGGAGGACCTTAGTGTTACCTGTCTGGTACTTTTGGTACAACGTGTTAGGCTCTGAAGTCAACCTCTCGACTGTCATCCTGCTCAGTCAGACTTTCGACATGAACTCGGAATTCATATTTGTTCCAGCGTCATTGATGTACTTTGGAAGTGTGTGATGATAAGAATTAATTGCAGATGATCTCCTTGAGAATGTGGTAAATCACTGATATCTGTGAATCTCAGAGAGGCATAAAGACTCCTGGGTTTAATGTCCTACAGAACTATCCTTTATAGTCTTGATGTATATTGCGTTTCGGTTTTGCTGTAGAAATTGGTATGCTCATAATGTTGCCCGTGAGCATTGCCAGTGTGGCATGTCTCATGAGACATTCGCCGTTCTTGTCGGTTTGATTCCCTGTCAGACTTCCACAGTTAATTAAGTGTGCGATTAGACCTATGTGGTGGATGGGAGGTTGAAGTCATTACTACAGTTGACGCAGAGAGGGTGCTGTTCTGGAGAATACTTACTTTCACCTTTAGAATGTTGGCCTTGAAACCTCGCTGTAAGATTTGATCATTGTTATGGCAGGCTTGGTGGTTGCCAGCTATTATGTGTAGCTTAAAGATTAGGTGAAATTCTAAGTTCTAGACACTGTGTCGTTTAACGACATGTGTAGTTAATGTTGGCGCGCTGCGGTTACACGTATTTGACCAGATCACAGCATGATGAGAGAATGATCGAAAGTGTTCAGATTAAAGAAAGGTGAAAACCATGTCATTCCCATGAAAGATGAGAAAACGACAAATGAGTTATCTGTAACCTTTGCATGGTAGAAAATTAATTGGCGAGAAGAGTGACTGTTTGTTGCCTACATGAATCGAGTTTCTTGTAATTGAAGACAAATATTTTTCGCTTCTTCTACAAACGTAGACTCCTCCACGTACCTACAAAAATACATTTATGCAACTCGTGTAGAGCGTTAGGGAAGTCCAAACGAAGTGCTCGATTATACCAAACTGTATTGAGGCGTTTTTTGTAAAGCAATGAGGGCACATGATTTGATTTAGTCTAACCGTCTCGATGTTTAACCGGTACCGACTGAGTGGCTAAGCAGATAAATTTGGGTTACAGTACAATTCAGATCACATGAGTGGACAGAAAACTGCGTTCTACTACGATGCGTTACTCGTCCTGTTTAACCGCTGTAGAGAAAAGCCGTTAATGAGAGCTTGTTTGGTCCATTATTATGATTACAGCAAGGTAATGCGAGGTCATCTACGATGTGACAATATTGTACAGATGCTGAATCAGTTCAGTTTGAGCCTTCTTCAGTTATATAAAACGTTTGCTTCGGCACTTGGAATTTTAACTGCTCCAGTGTATCCGGAGGTGTCATCAAAAGTCGGAATGTGACGAACCGGCTCGTTTCCGGTGTGCCATCTTCAAGCCAAATAAAACACAATAAATACGACATTAGTTGTCAAGCTTGGATTTCGTGAAACACAATATAGTATGAATCTAGTGTCATGTGCGGATTACGGACGTGGTTACTATGGTACCGTTTCAAGTGTGCCAACGGCGGCAGGCCATCGTGACTTCAGTGCACACACACACACACTAATTAGGGTTTCACAGCCGATTTAAATTTTAACTCCACGGTCATTTGAAGTGGACAAATTTGTTCAAATAGGCCGGCCGACCAGACAGAAGAGTTGGTTTCAGTAGAGGATTACTTAACAGAGCCTAAACAGATCCATATATCTGCTGTGTCTGGTCTGAATTACGTTGCGATCGATGCGTATCATCTGTCCAGGCCACGTACAGACTTACTCCTGTTTTTCAAAAATAGGAAAATTGGCTGAGAGAAAGATCAACTCAGACCAAAACCGAGAATTTAAAGTTGGGCCAAACTGTTAGCCACATTAGCTAGCTTAAGGTGGACGGCTGCTCTGTCCACGCAGTAAAAAATCACAGTTCCAAATGAACGATTCCGTGAGTCACCGTTGTTAATAATGAATTGACATCTGAAGCAAATCAAGCTTATTAGAACAAATTTTCCAGGCGTGTATATCAGAAATGGATAGAGTGTGGTACCCTCCATTTTAAGAAAACAGCTGCCAGAATAACACACATACAGTCAAATGATTTTCAGCGTGCATTCTGATTGGCACCTCTTTAATTTATAGATTCAAAGAAAATAAGTGGCTAGGAGATAAACGTTTCCGAATCTTGGACCTAAGGTCGCAGTTATTAATATTTATTTATAGCTGCAGTAAGCAAGACTCTCTGTACAGTTCTCAAAAATTTGTCAAACCATAGTGAAGAAGGGTTGAAACATACAGACTAATGCGATAAGCTGGTTGCAGATGCAAACTCTTGGCGCCGTGTTAAGTTCACTTGTGTCGAGTACCGGGGTTCTGGCTTATAGGTTAAGGCATCGAATAATTCGACTGTGCTTGTTCACGCGATATGGACAGCCTAACGATATTCAGTGCACAGGCGACCCAGTGTGTTGCGTAACAATGAATGTCTTATACTACCAAAGGTTGAAGCGTTATGCGATGACTTAACGGAATTAAAACTCTAGTTTCCAACACACTTCTGCAGGATTTGCCACCTTGGCCGTAGTGTCGCTTTAGTGTTGTTGGACTGCTGATAGCGCCTCAAGTCGTTCAGCCTAGTGACTAACTTGGCTGATCTGGCTTCCGTCTACCATTAACCGGCCCATTGACAACTAAGAGAACCGTCTTAACTGTCTGATCCGGCCAATGATTATGTTTTCTTGTAGAGGATGCAACAGGGAACGATATTGTTGCCGGTTCACGCGCCTGGGTACACCCCGATGTCTACTATGGTTTAGACAGCATAAACAACAGGGTGAACATGCGAACAGATTCGCTTTCACTGCTAGTCCGCGTAAGCGAAGGTGTTCACCACGAATGGAGCGATATTATTGTCTGCTTGTGTTACATGCTCGTTCATAACCTTTTCACGGACGAATAAGTTTGAATGGTTATCAGGAATAATTCAGTTGTGCTTGACATGAGGTCAACGATAGAGTGGTCAACACATTTACCTTGTGAATTTATATACCCTAGGCCAAGTCCCGCTCGTGGATAGGATGTGCTCTGCTGACGGTTTCTAACAAGAGCAAAACTCGTTTCACATGTTTGTTCATTGAAGAACTTGACTAGAAAGTCCAGTTGACTACAGGAGTTGTCGACTGTACACGGTGTTAACTATAGACTTTTGCATTGGAGTTAGTTTCAAAAATCCTGTACTGAGGCTTCGTATAGACCACTGGTATCCATCGATTACATAGTCCACCACTTGACTCAGTTCGGTAAGCGTTAGCTAATCCTGATCTGTAGTTAACAACTGCTGCTACTAAAACAAAAGACTTCGTATCCACCTTGAAGCTAAAATATTTGGAGACTGGAAAGACCGGTTGTTTGATTGGTGTGCTTAGCTACGACCTAGCTTGCTACTTATGTGAAGACTGTTCTATATTGAATGGTTCGCACTACCTCGCGAAGGTTATGTACATTAACATTGACAGCAACTTCTTTAAAGTGCATTATGGAGAAGGATCGCTTTGCTTTCCCAGAATCGCAGCTTGTGCTCTAAGAAAGCGCGCTTAAATTATTAACAAACAGCTCAAAAGAATGGCGAAATGAAGAAGTTTGAACGAAGCTGCTGCAAATGGAACACTGAGAGATGCAAGCATTTCGTATTGACTGGTCAGCACCAAATCTACAATAACATGAAACGGTTTTTGTATCGAACAGCTAGCGGGTAGGGTGGTTAGTCAGTCGTTGAGTTAGGAAAGGTCACTAAATCCAGAGAAGGGTCAAATGCACCAGCAATTGTTTCTGAACGCACGGGGTCGGCTTCAGTCGATTGACTGCTACAGCCTCAGTAGGCTGCACGAATCTTGGACTGGAATGAACTAATAAGATTCTGGGTGCACAAGCCGGGTCGATGGTGTGACCAGTGGTTAGAATAGATCTTGCGACTGAGGACACTGGTTGGTTGCTTGTTTCAGCGACATTGCCGTTCTTCTGACGTTCTGCACCCATTTAGGCAAATGTCCCCTCACTCTGGAGACCAAGCACCTCTCGGTTCTGCCTATGTAACTTTCTTTACAGTTATATGCGAATGGGTAGACACAGTGAGAGTCGGTACCGACAGGCAGCTTCTGGGTCCGAACTAACATGCAGAGTTCCGTTATGTTGGATGTTCGTTTAATTGGATTCACTAATCTTTTATTTGCTTGATGCATACTCTAATCACCTTTAACAAGTAAGTCTATAAAAACCTTTTTCTCACTGTGACCGCCTGTTCGGATGGTGGGTTCCGCCTACAATCTTTTGTGAACCAATTTGAATACCCATTAGATTCGTACAAAAGAGATCAAGTCTAATTTATTCGCAAGACCATCTTGCTGCAGATACGCTTTGCGTGAATAGTGTGTTAACCATTGCGCATTTGTAATGGACCGGTGTGAAAATACTAAAGTTCAGGTACTGACCGGACTGCGCGGATTCCACATAGACAGCCCTTTAATAGTGAGGGCTTCCCGGTGACGTATGAGTATGTCTGGAAACGGCAAATAACTGTCAACCTCCAGATCACATGTTACATTCAATCTGGGATATCAACTGTTTGAGCGCCGTAAATCCACATTCTTTCAATGAACAAAGAATGCTCTATTCAGCGCAACCACAAATTGATTTCGTGAGCTTTATAAGTAATGCAATCCATATGAAGCCACTTGCAAGCGGTATTACACTTGACCCAGTTCAGAAGGGAAACTGTGCGCCAGTCGTCGCCCCTTTCGAATGCCTCGATAATACGTCTGCGTGTTTCGAAATTGATGCCAGTGTACTAGCGTCCGCCAACCATGTATGCGGGAGAACTAATGGAAGCGTTCTCACAAACTGGTCCACTCTCACATTACAGCTCGAAGTCCATCACGGTCCTAAACCTCGCTCTTATTGGACGTGAGATCCACAGACCCCCCCCTCCTAATCACTCACAACCCCTTACCTGTCAAAGGAACCAGTACGGCCCGCTGCTGGATGAATTAGCAGGAACAGAGTTAGATGGTCTGTGCTCCATTTTGACCACCAACCCCGTTCTCATTAAGCAAATCCGCTGACACCCCTCGAATAACCCAAACCACTTCCTCTATCAGAGGATCCAGTGCGAAGTGTTCTAATCAAGACTGGTCCTCCCTTACGGTTAGTTGGGCCAATCACGTTCTTGTTGTCTTGTCCAAGATTTTGAAGTGGAAATTCTAATAACTCGAAATGATTTGCTTTAGCATGTGACGGAAAATCTCGTGTCTAAAATGGAAACAGGAATGGAGAAATGTATAGTATATCTTTAGCCTAGCGCTTGTAGAATTACAGATCTGCTGTTTATACGACAAACTCTTGCTCATTCTTCCACATGAAACAGTCTGTTTAGATGGGCCATATTGTAGGTTCCATTTTCGTTCCATCTTTTTGGCAGTAGCACCGAGCAGGATAAAGGAATTTGACTTCCAGTTCATAACAGTAGTTCCAGAATATCACAAAGAAGATGCAGAGTTGTGTGGTTCGATTCAACAAGCTTGCAAATGCAGCCCGTCTTTTCTCGTGTTACGGGACATCCGTGAACAATGACCGGAAGTCCATGGTAAACATCAGCTCATTGACAAGATTGATGTTATCCTTGTCACTGATCAACTCGAAAGTGTCTTTTATCTCAATGACCTTGGAATGACGACTAACCGGCCAGCCAATTTACGGTATGGGGCATCAGTTATCGCCAAAATAACTTTAAGAGACGTTCCAGAATCGTATGTTTTGGGGAGGCCGTAGAGTTCAGATGTCCTCGACCCAGACGTTTTAAGAGATTTGTACGTCGTGTCAGCGATTAAGTGCTGCTGTAAAAGTTGCTAAATATGCCTTCCTGTACGACCTTCTTCATCGGTGACATTGCCCACTGTGCCTATTCACTGAAGCCTCATTTGGTCTTCTAATATTAACAGCTTCTTCCGTACCTACGCAACTCCGTCTAAAGTGACTTTGCCAGAGCCCTTAACTGATTTGAATATTACTACCATTTTGGTGTAAATTCTCTTAATGACTTTATGCGCTACTGATCCAAGTCATGATAAACCCATTAGCCATATCATTGAAATTGGTTTCAAATCAGCCTAGGTTATCAGCAGCAGCTGGCTGAAGGTCTGATAACTGTTCAGTGAGGTTCTCACACTGAGCTTTAACGTAAACACGGTTGAATCTATGTGGTGACGTTTTAAATCCAGGCTCAAAGTTAAGACTTTTAATGACAAATAATTCAACTGTACCGAAGAACAGCTCAATACACACTTAGTGGGACCCAGTAGAACTTATTCTTCAGCAGGCTTCCTACGTTACTTCTGCAAATAGTTGGTGTGAGCTTGTTTTGTACGATTGACGATCGTGTAAACACCACACAACTGCAAAAAGAGAAGTTTTCTACAATGGAGAGATGGTAGTGCATTTGACGCGAATCCACCAGCCACGTTTGCGTAGTTTCGATGTGTGGAGTCGCAGTGCGCCTGAGGTAATTGTTAGTCACCTTCAGCTTGTTCTTTCTTAACGGCCATAGGAACTGATATGGATATCTCGACAATTTCAGAAGCTACCTTGCATCTGAAGCTGACTCTTTCTTCCCCACTGTTGTGGCAACAAGTTTTGCGGTGTGGAATCGGGTTCCAGTGAAGATTGAACAAACCAGCAAGATGCACGCACGCGATTGAGACGCTGTGATCACAGCACGATTTTATAGTCTTCTCCTGTCCTTAGAAGACGAAACGATGACACTGTCACTTTCATCGCTTATTGTTTCGTTTTAGTTACGTGCTACTCAAAGAATTTGTGAACTAGTAAACCCACGTGGCAGAACGGCATGCTCTTGAAAAGAAAAGGGAAAGACGCCAAGTGTGCCTGGTGCTCGACTTCTGTCTGCGTTATCATTATATCCTCATATCCCAACTAGACTAGACTTCATTGAAGAGTTGAATCGTTTACATATATGGAAATAGTGTGGTGGTGCATAATGTCTCGGATGTAATCAGAGGACCGCCGATGCGATGAAGCCTCATTTTTGTCGTCCGAATTTGACCGTATTTTCTACGGTATAGGTTCCTACTGGTAGTCATGAGTGTGACTCGATCCGTAGCCTACATCCAGTTGTACTTAGGTGCATACTAATCAAGTATGAACAGAGGTCCTGTACGGAAAACTATCAGTTGCTACCTCAAGACCTTGGTATTGACGTATCGTCTTCCTTTTTTGTTAGTGTGCACAGGATCCTTAACATCTACAAAAGATTAAACCGACTGAGAGCCCCGGCTGCAACAGGTCCAGTCTCAAGCATACATTTCCAAAGGGATTTCATTCGGTAAAAACGACACCAGGCAACGTTTCTACTTGTGCGCGTAGTTATGTATGCAGATTTCAGAAAGTCGTCCGCTCAGACGAGTAATTTCGTTGATGAGCCACAACTGTTCACTTTTCATAACTGAGCAAATTATATCGGGAGCATCGTTGCGGGCAACTGGGTAATGCAACAGATGTGGCTGTAGTATTCCATCAAGAGGAGGCGTAAATCAGGGTGTCGAACCCCGAGTGTTTGTGAATCCATTCAAGTTGGTAAAATGGTCGGAAGCTTTTAATCTTTGGAAGACGTCTCAGATAGACTGAAAATTAACCAGGTAGGAACGATACTGCAAGACATAATCACCCGGACGGGTTTATGCGAGCTTTGCTAATCATCTGTTTCAGACAAATCTGTTTCCGATAAAACAAATTAACAGGGGACAATACAGTGCACCAATGACTAATCGTACCCATGAAATGACTTTGCAGACAATTACAAAGAGCTTCAACCTAGTTGGCGATAAAAATCGAGAACTATGATTATTCCTTTGATGAAGGAAAGAATACCATAAATTGGTTGTAGGCGTTTTAAAGGTAGTATGCATTTGAGCTGCATTTTGACGGTGCTTTGTGAAGAAGGTTTGAAAACCACCAATTTACATAAGTGGTTGAGGTCGGATGTCACATACTATATGCTTACGTTTTAAACACATTTATTTAACGTGCTCTAAAAGCTGTCTCTCAATTACCGGACAGCTTAGAACTATCTCGCAAGATTCGGTCACAGTCGGTAAGCTCGTTAGTAAGACCGAACAGAAGAAAGTAGAACTGAGGTTCCCGATTTCTAAAGCGCATGATCACCGGTTTTTGGTATGTCAAGCTGTCTTATTTTGATTGTTGGACGGACTGAAATTTTCGACAAATAAAGACTATAATTTCTTTTTCTCTCGTTAGTCAGTAGATGACAGAAAATGTTTTTACTTCGCTGTCCAGCTAAATTCAGTTTGTCTTATTCTGACGTTTTGGTGTACAATCGCGCCTGGTATGTAAACTTATTTTGAAGGTAAGATGTTGGTGGACTGTTTTTCGTGCTAGCCGTATTAGCTGCTGCTCGAGGAGTGAAGACCTCTATTTATGAATTGTCTTAGCTGTTAATCCATGAATTGTCATTCACAGATTCGTGCAACACAGGGCTCAACATGCAAGACAGATAGTATAGACAATCTCGGCTAGTCGGCAGACAGAACACAATGACAAACCACAGACATTGTCCTACGTTGACGGATTTACATCAGCAGACCCTTCAGCTATTTTTCACCAGGCAAACATTCGTTATAGCAACCGTGACTAGTGGTCGTGAATATCAAAATGCGTGTACACACTCCACCTGGATCGTAAGGCTCGGCTGTATAACTGGTGCATTCCGGCTATCTTACTCACAAACTTTGCCCTGTGGACTCTTTGATTCAAACAAAACCAGCCAACGTTTATGTCAGCTGCTAGTCCCTATGAATCAGTTCGTCATATTTTAGTGATCTACGCAATATACAGCCTATCTTTAAGGTCACTTTATCGACTACTGACAATGATCAAAACAGTGCGAAATTACAGTAGCAAGACTCTCATCACGTTGGTCAAGTATAGGTACGAAACACAGGTTGTCGGCTAGATCGGCTAGTGAAACCGGCTTGACCGAAACCGTGCTCATTCGGCATTTGAGGAAGTAGTTTCATTGGATGCGGGGTGGTTTGCATTAGTCTGAAATGCTCTCTGACAAAAGACATCGTTTTTAGAAAATACGGGCTGTTAGTAGGCAAACTCATGTCTCTGATACCTTGTGAACGGTGGAAATTTGACGGCTGGCTTGTCAACTGTGAACTGTAGTAAAGTTCAGCTAGAAAAACCTGAACTGACCTGGGTTCCGTTAACACGGACAAGCAGGTGAGAGTCGCTGAAAGTTTTTTATGCAAAATTTGTAGTTGGGCTGAAGTGATCGAAAGCATTATTGTGGTAACATATGTATCGTATCACTGGTTAGTAGTTTGGTGGAGTTCATGAGCTAGCAACAACTCAACAGCGATTAATTTAAACTCCTGCTGGAGTAGATCCCGTGACAGGAACAGTGTAAAGGAGCTCAGCAAACAGCCTGCCCGCTGAGAGTCCAAACCACTTTTGAGGCTCAGGACTTTCTATTTTGGATTTATTTGCCCACCCGACCTTTTGCGTCATATGGAATCTAACAGACAAAAGAAGAAATTGATTTTTTAAAGTAGAATCCTCCCATCTGAGTACAGAGATGATGCTTCTGGTTTCCACCCAATGCTTCCAAGCTCAAGTAGTGGAATTCTGATTGTGGTTGGGCACGTTGTTTCTGTCGTTGGTTCGAGTCCAGCAGAAACCGAAAATTTTCACAACCGAATGATGCTTAAACATATGGTTTCTGTAAAGCTTTTGGAGTTAGAACTCACCAGGACAGGCAAAACTGAATATGACTTATGCTAATGCTTCTGGTCAGAGCTCACAAGCCCTCTATAAACATTTTCACCCAATCACTTCTGATAAGCTGGAACCTAAGAAAAAACCGGTTCACTTCCAAGCACTTTTCTTGACAACATCAGCGGAGAACAGCGATTGGATTTGAGACCTTCCCGTAGAATCGGAAACCCCAAATAGCACTTCTTAGTAACTGGTTTTGTTTTATGAGAGTTTGAGTTTGGCATTCCAGCTGTTCTATTCTCACCGTTGTACCGCGCTGAAAGAAGATGAGTCCATCAGGTGAGCTTGGATTCAAGATTAGTTTTCGTCCGCCCGGACTAAACACCCACCATAAGAGATTTCTTCTACATACAAGTTAGTTTTCTTTTCCATAGGGTGCTTATTGTCAAAATCACGTGTGTTAGTTCAAGGAAACTTCATATGCATCATGGCTTCGTTACAAGTAAGACATTTCAAACAAAAAGTTCACTGCAGCCAAAAAGATCTCTGGTCTCGGAACGTATTCAGTCTGAGGCGGACTTTCTTGATCACTGTGCCTAATGTCTTTTGAGTGAAAGTCTTAATATGACTAACATATACGCTACTCCCACACCAGTTGAGTATACTGCAACATTATTCTGGATCACACCTTAATTTCAGAATCTATCTGAACAAACTTGCACCCCAGTTAATCTTGGTTTAGGGTTGCTAAGGCAGAGCGTCCAGATATTCCCAGCATAAGTATTTCTAAACCTCATTTGTAAACTTTACCCAATTGCAGAATCCTTAAATAAGTGAATTGGTGAGGCTGTCGTTAAAAATTATCCGAGTTACCACTCACCGGCTTATTTTTACTGTAATCAGTTGAAATCTGAATTATGCAGTCTCCAATCCCGTTCAGTATTACCAATAAAAGTCAACACTATGAACGTCAGCCACACTTTTTCTACGCGTCTTGTCGAGAACCGTTTAGTAGTATTATGTAGAAAGCACATTCAAGCAGTTAGAAACAGACAAAACTCAAGTTGAACATTTACTATGAGGCGTCAAGAACCAGAGACTGATTCTATAGTTTTCAATAGATAATTCGTCACCCATGGTTTAACCATTGAATTTCATTTGCGATGTATGCTTACCATAAAGTCCTACCGTATTATACTGTTGTATATCGAAAACTTCTAAGTGGAAAATATTAAGCACTTGTTTAATCTGTTGAATTATAGTGGAACTCGTCTGGAAGATCGTCAGCCAGCTCCAAGGTTTTTGGCACGCCTAGCTCAATCGGGCTGGGTTCACTCTTCATAATACAGTATGATATAATGACCGATCTGGGCAATTAAAAAACTGGCGCAAACCGTCATTTTTAAAAAGCAGCCCAATAGTGTTTTCTTACAAAAATGCTGAGGAAAAACATTAGTCAGATTTCAAATTAATTAGAAAAACTGTATAAATCGAAAGATCTTCAAAAGCGCGACAGGAAGACTTTTTACCAGTTCATTACAACGGAAAGTTAATTTGTAAATATTGTTTCCTACCGACAGTCAAATAACAGCTCAACGCTTTGCTGACAATCTGAAAATAAATAAGATCTACCAACTTCATCCAGTGACCCGCAGTTATTGATGTACCCGATAAGGTCCTTGAGCCTAGGAGCGTTCAAATGCCATCTTGTCAACGAAGTGAAAATAAAGCGTTTCAAGACCTCTTCTTTTATCACATCGTTAACAATTCTTTAACATTCTACGTTCATTCTTAGTGTTAAGTTCATTAAAATCAACGGTATTGTATGCAGCGGTCTTCTGAATCACGGCTGCGCAATTGTGCTAGTTTTAACATTTCCAGGGACTTGGTAAAAATTTTAGCTGGCTGATAGCTCAGGCCAACAAAGCACATCAATCGTTTGTTCATTGTCTTGCCAACATAGCACATCAATCCTTTGTTTATTGTCCTGCTTTTTTGATCAACTGGTTGGTTGTAACAAGCAACCCACATATTCAAGACTCACTTGATATTACTAACCGTCAAGCATTTCTATCGAAAACAGAGGTAAATCATCCATACCCTCAGGTAATGCCTAAGCCATATGAAATGAGAATCCTCTGTATAAGACAGTTGACTTCGTCTGCTCACTGGGGTGTCCGTTATGCGAGAGCACTGTAGACCAACAAAAACTAGTTCATACTTACCGAAACCACTCTGTCAATTGCAGAGAGAATACGGTTTCAGCGTACTCTGTTTAACCAGTTGACCGACTATTATAAACTCACACTGTCAATGGCTACACCACTGCTATCAGGCGGAGCACGCATGCTCCACGGATCACTAAGCGTAACTGGCCAATTAGCAAGGCTAGTGGTAAACAACTCAGGTCAACGAGTCATCTGTGAATCGAAGTGTCTGCGGTGTAAATTCAGTGCGTCACAGTAGCCGAAACATGACGGTCACGAAGGTGAGTGGTGGGGTCCTGAAAGAGCTTACTCACTTATTTTCACAAGTAAAGCCATTTTGCGTTGTTTACTTGACTAACTCGGCTAGGGCGTCTGTCAGCGTAGACTGGTCAAAGTAGGGGCAGTGTCGGTGGTTTGTTGCAACACATAACTACTCGGTGTATTGAGTTACTCCAGGATACCCATGGAAGAATGGTAATGACGCTTACCGGAACGGATCCGGGAACACCATCCAGCTTGGCCCAACAGTGGTATGACGAAGTCTGTATGCAGCGCCATACTATCACACCTGGTGGATTTAAATCACAATGTCGACGTAAAGGATGTATTTTACCCAGTCTACCGAGTTAAGGCCATCCACTCGAGAGCGATGAGTAGTAGGATTCTGTCTACAACAGAGGCTATTGGGATCCATATGTATAACCCACCCTTGTGCGCCCAGGAATGTTTTGTTCAGGCTCTGGATCTGCCTCGGCTGAGCCCCCACCCTGTAGCCTGTCAAGACCCATTGTTTAAGTGGGTACTTGATTGCAGTGTGAAATTGAACTGATTGACCTCATTAACCACACGTCCCCATTTACTGCCCTAACGATTCTCCGGTAAAATGTGTGATGTAAATGTGATGTATTTAGCCTGATGATGAATCACTGAAAACGAGTTTGTTCGCTACACATTATTTTTGAAGACTGATAAATTTGACTTTGGACAGCACTGAGTAATCAAGATGTATCAACCATATGGTCTTCTAAGTCGTTCAACCTCATTCATTGAAGTTCTTTCACCGGGGTGACTTGAACCAGGTTTCCATCTATAATCGTTGGTAATACTGTAGTGAAAACAATGTGTGGTCTGTGCGTCATGATCAAGTTGTTGAGCACAGTCAGTTTTCACTGGGTTACAAACATTCCCTTATAAATGCAGCTCAGTATTGGTTGGTGGTTGGTGGTCCGGAAATCGTGTTAACACACTAATGATGCAGGATTTATCGTGTTCTTGTGCTGTTCCTCAATCTCTGAGATATTCATCTACAACCACTTGTCGTCGACTGTGGACCGTGATGGTTGGTAGGCACTGAAGGAGCAGGTCTGAAAGACGATAACCAGAGGGAGCTTACACCTTTGCATTATCTAGTGCATCGATATTTTGGCAACGGGCAGGCTCAGTTCGTCACTTCAACTTGGTCAGGTTATGTTGTTGCGCTTGAAACCCTTTGAAACCTACTTGCCTCCTTTTGTGACGATAAGTTCATAATTATGGAAATACCTGAAGACGGACTCTGATCACCAACCTTCTTTAGATTTTGATTCGAGTGATTACCGCTGAAGTACTAGAATTTGTTCCAAAAGTTTTGGAGGACATGAGTAAACTATAATCTCACCACTACAGGACAAAGTTTCAGGACGAGCACGCCGGCGAACTCTCAAGAGCACATTCATTGCAAAGACCAATTAATAAACAAGTGGGTTCTGTTTCTTCGTCAGGTGAAAATGAGCATCACTAGTTTCCACTTTTATAAGGATGAATCCCAAATTCGCATTAAATGAATCAGCTGGAGTTTACAAATGAATCTGAGATGAGTTCCAACAGAAACCTGTGCGAAGTGTTCAGTCCCTCTTTAATTGAGTTTAGTTGAAGACTTACCTGCAATCCATATCCTTGGTGACTCCCAGTAGATGGCGCGACTTCATTCTCCTCCTCGTTGGGTTTAATTGAGGACATGCAGGCCTGAGCATTCCAACTTCGGAAAGTTCCATCTTCCCCGGTTCCCTTGCATTTGTAGGTTGCATTTAATTTCGTTTCTTGGACAAGAATTTCAGAGTGGTCACTGTCAGTGTTACTTATTGGACTTGCGGGGAGATTCGAAGCGTGTCTAGTAACAAAGTGAAAACCATGATGTGAGCGAATCCAGTCCTTTGCTGATTCAATCCACTCCACCGGTAATACTCTGCACAAAGACTGGTACATTAATATTAAAATTTCTCAAAGAGCACTTGACTCGAAAGTTCTAATAACTGAAAGCCGTCGGTGTTACGGATGACCTGTGTTGTTGTTTTGCCAATTGAAGCAAAGAAGTTTGCTTTGATTGTTTGCATCGACCAATCGAAAACCAGTCTGGGATAACGACCAACCGAAGGACAGCTAGCTGACGACTAATTTCTAACCAGAGAAAATGATATGAAACTGTTCACAAATCACACTGTCACACACTCACATTGGCTCTCATGACCTTCGATTATTAGTCGAATAAGAGAAGATGCTAGGTTATTCGAGTATGTGAAATAATCATGAAATAGTAAATTCGCAAATCACGATGTCCAACGTTTGCAGACAGGTGTGAGTATAAAACAGTGTTTTTGAATGGTTTGTACTGCGTGGACTATTTCGGAACAATGTTATCGGAAAAATTAGAAAAATGAAGATGTAGGACCTAGAAAAATTTTGATCGACAATCTTATTCAAGATTCCCAAAGGCTATCTGAAATACTTGCTTTGCGTTTCTTCTAACAAGCAAGGTGCATGCTACACGCTATCCACCTAGAACTTTATAGTAGTGCAATCCATTTTCTGTAAGTCTTGCAAAGCCAATTATCGTTTGATTTTTAGCAAGTGTTCTCCTATAGGTTTCGCCTGAGTTACAGTTTAAGGAAACGTACATGTCAGTCAACGTCATCAACACTGCGCGAAAAACTAACAAAAGTCGGAAGTTGAGAAATGTAGATTTGTTAGGCTGATTTAAATTAAGGTTGCATCTCAACTGCCAAACCTGAAAAGATCCTTAATACCTAAGTTATTTGTTGAATGATTAAGTTACCACCGCGCACCCGATCGAGGGAAGTGAAAATATATACCTATACCTCGCAGTTTAATATTCCTATGGCTGTTTCCCACAAAGTAATATTGACGCATTTGCTGTTTTCGAAGAAAGCTATTCGCAGATTATTAAAAACTACCGACCATATTTCATTTGAAATGAAATGGTTCTGGCCCTTATTAGGTAGTAACATGATAAGTAACATGTCCAACCACTAGACATTTCAACTTAACTGTTCATTTATGAACGCGACACTGGTCCAGTGATAGTTTCCAGTAATCTGATTTTCCCTACTCAGAAGCACACACAAGCGCAACATCCTCTAGTAGGTTAATGGTTGCCTTTTGGCTATTCCGAATTGGCCTATCAGTTCTGGCGATTGTCAAGCGTGGGTGCGTGCGTCTGATGAGCACAGAATAATTCGGAAAGTTGTGTTTGTCTGTGAACAAGAGCACGGACTTCTTTTGCCCAGCTCACTATATCAGAGAGAAGAGGCGCTCTGAGATGTTACCATTACGATCGCATTCAATGGTTACTGGCTTTTTCTGTCGGCCATACATCGAAAACTGGAGTGTGCGTGTAAAGAACGATAACCCTGATTATCACTATGAGCTAGATGCAAGATTTTGACAGTTGCATCCACTGAGTCGTTATTAAGCTGTCTGCGTATATCACACTTTTTCGCAGTATACACCGTCTTTGACGGACAGATAAGCTATGGTAAATTCGAGGTAAAAAAGAATCTGCTAACTAATGAAATGTACGACTGCAATTGGAGAACTCAGTCAATTTTCCAAAAAGTGAGCTTAATGCCACTCTTTCCACAATTTGTGGGTGAGTAGAGACATTGTTATGAAGGCCTGATCTCATAATTCTGTGAATGTGCAACAGCGTTGTTAATGTCACTAAGTCGGGTAAACTGGCTGGGGTTAACGTTAATCGATAAGATCTAGCCAAACCGCAATTGCTTCGCACACACCATCATTGCCATGCTGTGCCACACATGCTGTAGGTATAGTAAACTCTTACATGTGCTGGTTATGTGTGTATTGGTATATGCCAAAATATATAGGAGACCAACGATATCGTATTGAGCAATCGTTTTACCCACTGCAGTTCAGTTTAGTCAGTAAGGTACCAATTGGACATATTTGTATAATCGGTCGGCCGATTTCCTCATCATTAAGTACTTGTATTCAGGCGCCGCAGGCGACCAAACGAAAAGAACCAATAGCAGAACCGATCGCCAATCAGTTGAGTAATTTTGCAGTCTCACTCATTTACTCTGAGTTTAACCAAGCTTCTGACTTCGTAATCCGTTAACCACATGCCAACCAATGCATCATCTCAGCTGTCTGATACAGGCAATGATAACACCGGTTACCTGGCGGTGGTAGGTGGCCATCTTTGTACTTAGGAGACAATAGATGATGAAGATTTAGTGAAGTGAGATAACTTACGATGAACACAATATGGTTTTGGATATCACTGAGTCACGTTACTGCTGATTTCAAACGTCAGAGAGGAAAAAAGGAAAAGTAATTCTACAGAATATGCGACGGATATGGTAGTCAGTTAGAGAAAACCACAGTACTTATTAAAACCTGCATGAATCTGGAGCCATAGTGATGGTGACGGTACGGGCTCTATCACGAAATTAACACACATTTTTTCTTGTGATATGGACTGTTTAGTAGGGCTCAGTCTACATGCCCACCAATATTTAGAATATCAAATATTGCCCCTGTAAGACAAGTGCCAGTCAGGATAAATTGCTTTATCTCCCTGGAATTCTGCTGTCTGCAATATGATGATACATATCAGCTTAAAACAGAACCTCTCCACTCTATCATCACGAGCCATCCTGAGGATAACTTATCATCACAGTTCTCCTATTTGCTTGGTCAGCGTCTGAAGTTTGAAACAGAGGCGGAGGCTGAATTATGTTTAGGCATGGCTGGCTCAAGGAAATTGTGTGCAACCAAAGTGACAGAGTTTTTATCCACGTGTTGTGCTCGTGTTGAGGAAGTCGTTAGCTTGTTAAGACCGTTATAACAAGCGATATCAGGACACTGCATATGAAGTGAAACAGGGGTTTGCTCACGAAAAGGCTTGCTGCTTTTCCGTTTTCTCTTTCGATCATACTATTCATAAACTAAATATAAATGAAGAGCAAGAACACATTGTACCCTTCGAAGGGACTGGTTGACCACTGTTTTTGGAAGTTATGGATGTGGATTGGGTGAAGTCTTATATAGTTCAGTCCTGGGTATACACACAATCCAGTCATTATGGTTAACGGCGTTATAATCTTAAACAGTTGGTGTGGCGCTCTATGTTTTCCACCTCTTGTTTGGATAAAGTATTCCATCCCCACAAAATTTTTTGGTTCACAGTACTGAACTCACTCCCAAATCCTTGTGAGTAAGCACCACACCTTGACTTCGCTTCCAGAGATGTGTTCCACTGCAAGCGGTTACTTTAAAAATGTTGACATGATCGTCATCAACTACAGGTATTGTCCGAAACACAAGTCCCATTCACGAAAGCCAGAGTGCAAACAAATCATCTTCAAACTTCATTTACAAGGAAACATAACAGTTTCTGCAGAAGACTGACAGAATCAGAAGACATACTGAAGGCCGGTAGTAGTGGATGACCTCACAGTCGTTCACAACCCACTTCCAAGTTCTCTAGTGCCTTACAGTTATTTATACTCCAGTAGTAAAGACGTATATATATATAAACATAAATTGTGCACCATATTTCCATATACCGGCGAAACTATTGTAAAAATAATATTGACTCCACAAGTGTCTCGTGCTCCCTGACTGAATGCTTACTTATCGAGTCTGAACCACCGTTATTGTTATGTTTATCTGCGTTTTTTTCGAAATGAAGTCAAAAATATATGAATCTTCTGGTTTATTTGGTTTAAGATGTCCCAAGTTTTGCTCAAATTCTGAGTGGATGCGGGTGTTCTGCACTGTTTTTGCACCAGTCGTTCGAAGGTTTCAGGCAAATGACTGCGTAAATATTAAGAAATTCGGGTTCTACCCTCTTTGAACACAGAGCTATTAACCACTTTCACTATACGTCCACAAATGTTGAGACAGGTAAGCTTATTCTCACTGCTGATCCACCTTGAAATAGGAAGCGCCAAGCTAGTCTAGTGGTGTACGTCGAGCCACTAATTCACAAGGGCGTTTACGGGTCAGTCAACAAAATAACTACTTAGAATAGCAAGTGTATATTAACTAATATTCAAAAGCTTCCATATCTGCCACATTTAGGTGAGGCTATATACACAGTTGGTTATGCTTACTTTAACAGGAATCCGTTCGTGATATTCATGGAAAACTGCAACATATATTTTGGGTCTTCTCGATGGCTAATATTTCTCAGGACATACAGATTTAGAGCTTGGTCTTCTACCTAGGTAGCACGTTTACATTGAGGAAAGTCGACATCAACAACTTGGGTTCCACGTATGAACGGAACTTGAAATATGCTGAGAAGCATCGCCAAAAATGGCAAAAATCTCAATGCGTCATGTAGTTCACTAATCTGCTGGAACACTGGCAAATGACTAGTGAAGTTAGCGAAGGGGGTAGGAGAGTACTAGTAACGCAACCGCTCTAATAATCGAAATTCAGGATTTCCTCCTGTTGTATTCCCCTTCTCTATGATGGCTGAATACTAACTCTCTTGATTCAGACCGGAGTGAGTCCCAAACCCTCACTCTTAGCGGTCCTCATAGCAAGATAACGGTCCCGTTGGTTCCATCCACAAGCACATTGACCAATCGTGTTAATGGTTTTCGTCCTGTTACAACGCTCCCGAAATGTCAATCGCTACCCAGTTCAGAAGAATCTGAACGCATCCATGATTAACAAACAGAATTTTCATCTTTTGCTTACTAAACCTTACAAGTTGGTCGTTAGCGGTGGGCTGAGCTCAGTAAAAAGCATCTGGTGCATTAGACACTAATGAACAAACTCAACATTTTTTTTACACAGATAACAATGAATGTCGAATTCATTAATTATTCCACTGGCTGATGATAGTTCTGGGGTTCTAAAGCTGTCCATTGCGCCCAAGTACTCGTGGTCAAAGGTCTAACGTTTGACTTTTTCAACCCGTGGACCGGTGTGCCTTGCGAAGGAGGAATTTTGATTACTCCTTTCTTATGAGGTGAACATCACTGAAAACCGTTCGCAACTGTTGCAGTCCCACAACATTTTCAGTCAGTCCTTTTTGAAAAAAGCACTAGCTTCGAAATCCGTTCTCGTTAGAACTTGTCAATAGTGCCAAGATATGTAGTTTAAGAGTGACCCGTAAAACGTAGGATGCAGGTCTGTGTAGTTTCGCAAACCAGACTAATGGGGCGCAAATACACTTTCCAGCAAATGGGGATGTGAACTATATTACAAATATCCTACCGCATATCACTGACAGAAAGTTTTCCATCACAATGACACAAAGTGCCTCATATCACGCTGATCAGGACGATTCGATGCCATAGAGCACCGCGTTGCGGTCAGCACCTTACCATTCACCCATGTTGCATTCCTGTTTCTGTTTCTCCCAAAAGAAGTTACACGCCCAAAGCGCCAAGATGAAATCTCTGTGCTACTTAAATGTTACCGTACTACGTCTAAGAAAATTGGGAAGTTACCGGGCTCACCAGATGCGAAGCTGTTCCATTCTCTGGGTCTCAAAGTGCGCCATTATTATTTATCAATAGAAATTTGCCAATAGGAAGTTGAATCTACCAATCCTCTCTAAACTTACTAGTCATAACCTTGGTGGTCGCAACTTTATTGAAGCTGCACTGCGTTAGCGTCCTTTATGTGTGATTGATGAACTGCCAATACCAGCTGCAATGAATGTTGTGGGCAACCTCGACGATTAATCACTTACACCGCTTAACCACATCTCTTGTTTGGTGTGTGAACTTCAATGAAGATTATTTCCGACTATGTGACAATCTTATATTTGCCTATAGATATAACATGAATGACGCAAAAGAACAGGCGTGATAAGCTTGCAACATAACTTTCTTCAACAGAGTTAGTGCATTTAATTTGTTGAAAATCTGCGAACTTAGCGCGCTCAACATGTAGATCCAATCTGGTGTAAATCGATCGGCTCTCAGACATCGCGGTGAGATACGGCTTTTAGCCCCTATTCAGAATGACAGTTCTGTTTAGGTTTAATGTCAGTCATCTAGACCAGTCATATCTGGGCAACCACCTTATGTGACCGAGGTAGGTATTTAGAGATGAAGATACTTAGAAACAAGTGCTTTTTAGTTGCTGAACAACAATCAGGATGTGCTGTGCCTCATCGATTTTTGTTGTAGAATCAAGCCTCTGCTGCTGGTTGAAGGGTAGCTACCGAAAATTGTAACCTGGGGGTTAGAGTTGATTCGCGACTGGAAGTCGGCCCCAAATCTCTGCTAGGGATCCTAAAGTAAATTACATACAGCAGCATATTTGAACGTCCTGTGTTGGAGATTTGCTTCAGTGCGATGCCGGCTACTATTTTCAGAATAGCGACTGTGTCACAACTAGCAACACTTCAGTAGGTACTGTGTGGTATCCTTAACCACCGTGCAGATAATATCATCACCCGGCTCAATACACCTGAGTCATACTGGGGTACAAGAAGATTAGTAATCCGGAAGGTATGAAACACATTCTTACTATGACGAGGTCGGTGCTCAGGCTAACACGATATAGTGGTTCGAGTTGAACAAGTGCGTTTCATTTATTCGGTGGTAGAAGCCACCGAAAACAAAACTTTGTGAAATTATCCCACAGAATTCACTTCACGTCATGCTTTAACACACAGCTGATGTCGACGACAGCAAACCATCGCTTTACAAGTGGTTGCTCCCCAACTGCTGTTTGGGGAATTATGACAGAGGTGGCATCTCCGACTATTTCGATTTTTGTTAAGAAGCTTTTCTTGAGCGGCGCAAAAACTGCACCACCACAGACAATAGAGATGTTCTATCCATCAGGTCTTATCGTATACATGGAAGCCAAAGGATCATTTGTCGACTGGATGGCTATTGTGATGGAATAGGTTTTCATGATGAAAAGTCATGGACAAACAACTACGTGCACAGTCAACTGATTTAATGAAACTATATCAATAATGAGAGTACTCTTCCCAAACAGTAGAGTTGAAGTTCGTTTCAGTGACAATTTTTATGATTAGCGTTTGTGAGCGCCAGATAGTTAGACAGGATAAAGACCTCACCCGGCTCACAAATACAACTAAAGTATCAGTTTAATACTGAATGAAACATTTCGTCCTTTTTTCTATTTTCCATCCTATTGTTAAGAAAAAAAACTTTCTTTTTAATGTCCTCCAGCATGCTCCTATTTTGAGGGCTGTTGAGGAGGTCATTTGTTTTTTCACAGCTACCCCAGAAGTAAACTGAGAACGACCATTTAAGCTAAGCGTGTTCAGCTACAGAGGGAGCACCGGTATCCTGTGCTGGCCGACTGCAGCTACCAATCTGGGATTTAGCCTCTTCGAAATGTTCGCCTGCTTCACACTTGCTGAGATGGCTATCGGTCTGTTCTACTTAAGCAATCGTCACTGCGACTGCAAGTGAGAGACAGAAACGTTAGACAAACTGCATGATTTTGATGGTTAGAACCAACAGTAAGTGAACAGCCGCTTACGCATGGGGTAGGGCGGACTTCAATGTCTATGAACTTTCTAGGATATCCGTTTGCCGGCAAAGTTTTTCTCCGCATCTCTTGTTCCTTCTGCATCTGATCAGGGATACAAATATTTCTGGCCCTATGAAACAGGGGCTTGACCAAACTCTGCGTGTATGCTACCGGGGCAAAGCTGGATAACTGAACATACAGTCTGCCCCATGTTGCTCTGTGATGGACCGATCGCTGTAATGTCCCATCATCGAACCTGATGTAAAGTACATTTAAGAAAGTTACGCTGCCGGTTGGTTCCTTTTCGTGCGACAAAGAACCCGCAGTTACTGGACTTTATCAAAACTATGTTGATCAGAATTCACCAGCCGGTGTTACGTGCACAACAGCTGTCGGGGCAGCCCATAAGATCGCCGTAGTGCTGATGACATAATACGTGGTATGAATATATGCGTGTCCATGCCTTTCTATCCCCATTTGTGCGTGATATATAACCCGTATGCTCTACGTTTGCGACTGATGAGAGTAAACAAAGTGCTACCGTACCGCAACACATGTTATCCCCCTGCGTTGATGAATCTGTTGAAGAAAACCCACTGTTTCACAAAACTGAACGGGTCAAATGGTTGACGATAAAGTTCAGTAATTCTCTCATTAAACCAGAGATCAGGCGCAATGGCAGGAATCTAACAGTGAGAAGGCAGCAAACGTAAGCAAAGTGGAAGTAGGCATGAAAAAATATTGGTGTCTCCGATGCCCTCCGATTCCGTTTACTGAGAATAATGTTCAGCCGGCGATAAAAATTATTCACATTTGTATCTTGCGTGGAAGAGTTACTATCTATCACAATAGGAGGTAAAATTTTGTTTGCTGTATGCATTTATGCACGAGGCCTCTATGGAAGTACATCTACCTCTGATTTTCATTGGAGCGCCAGGTCTGATATAATTGATTTCAAAATTACCATGAGTGGAAAAAGGTTCTGTAAAATGAAAGAATGTCCGCGGTTTGGCAATACAAATAAGCGTTTCAAGAGATACATGGCACCCTTTCTTAAATACAGAAGGAACATTTCAGTGACTTTGCTGCAAACTACAACAAAATTCACGCTTAGAAAAACGAAATGAAAGTAGTAGCTTGTATAAATTTGTTACAAAGAAGCACTTGGTTTAACGGCCAATACAAATTTTTAATTAATGATAATCGGTCACTTGTGTTGAAAACATCATTCATCTTTTTTTTTACAACACCAGACAGCTGTCTCCGGTAAAAGAACGGGATGCGAAACCGTGAATGCTGTATTTACATATGTTTATCGCTGCTGGAAGGTCAAGTGTCATTGTGTCAGTTGTTTAAAGACCTTCGGATAGGTGTTTTCTTGTTGGTCAACCTCGGTTTTAGGGTTTGTTTTGTATGAACTATCATCATACGTTAAACGGTCACCATTCCAATCGAAAGTCCCATTCGATTCTCCGTGCTTTGGCGTTTTGATGGCGGTATTGTTGCAATGGCTTAATATTTTATTACAGTCTGCAATTCAAAAATGTGGCTAACGAAAGACTTTGATAACTAAAAGTTAGTTACTCCCACCGCAGTTGTTGACGTTAACGTCTTCAGTGAAAATATCAGTAACATAATAATAACAGCAGTAATTTCAGTTGTCTAAAATTAGTCAAACTTACCAGTCTTGGTTAATTTAATTAGTGGAAAATCATAGGCCCTCCAGTGATCGTAATTAGCTACTGCGCTGACTTGTGAATTACAAAAGATTAGTTCAGGCACATTAAACAATTTATTCGTTTGCCCATTGAAAAAATGTAATCGTTTGGGTAACTCAGTCTTGCAACATATTTAAAGGTTTTGAACTGATACTAAACCCTATTGTTTTCCGGTAACTGTAATGAACAGGTCGTACGCGTTACATACACGCATCCACATGCATCGGTGGTTCAGCACACGCGTCTGGTGTGCCGACACTTCCGACAAAATGTGTGATGAGGGTCAAGCTGACTACTTCGATCATTTGAAGAGTGCACCATTTCACGGCTTCCGGGAGCAATTTTACACAAGCAATGGCTCGCCTTTTGGTATTCATATGTTCACCGAGCTTGGCATTTAGGTTGCAAACGTTTCATCACCAGGCGAGATGGCATCATCAGTACGTAAGTGTTTCAAAATATACGCTGAAACACTTACGCACTGATGATGTCACCTAGCCTGGTGATGAAACGTCTGCAACCTAAATGCCAAGCTCGGCGATCATATGAATACCAAAACCATCAACCCGAGCTACAAACAACACCACCACTGTTCCCAACCATCAGAAACTGGCTCTCCTTAAAAGCATTTATCATAGTAGATCAGGATTAGGTCCTTACAACGATAGGACGCCTGGCATGCCATTAATTTTGACCGCTGGCCTATTAGGGTTAATGACTTCACTAAGTCATGTGACTAGAAGTTCGGAACAAACCAAAATAACCCGTAATTCAGCCAAACAAACAGTTCCATTCAATCGGTACGCCTTGCGGCAAAGTGGGACAATGCGATTAACGTCTCCTGTGTGGTAGACAGAATGTTCTTCAGACGACAAACTTTGTCACCCTCAGCCTTTCTGAATTATTCACTAATGCGTCCTAAAGCTGGGATAGTTGTTGCTGTCTGGCCTGCGGCTCTATTATCAGCACTGTGTCTTGTTAGTCCGCTACAAATTTCGCGGGTTCACATACACCAGGATAGGTCACCTCCAGCTGTTTCTCGCAACCTAACTGGCTAATGTTAGCAATGGCGGTCGTCTAAATAGGGGAATTTCGGATACGGCTTTTTTCACTTTCAGTTGAAATATGCTTTTTGGTTTACTCTCTTATATTCGTGTATCACATTTGAAAAGGTGGTAATTACTTACTCCTTCATGAAAGCTGAGAATGTAAGTGTGTATGGACTGAGAGCGACAATAAAATATTTAGAAGCATGTATGGTGTAGGTGGTGAATATCACCCTTCCCCCTATTCTGCTGTTGCATAAGAATTCATTCAGAATTCAATTTGTTTGAGTTTTACAGTTTCAGTCTTCTCCGATAAACGTGATACTAGTTTTGACTTTCTGTGTGATAACACCTCTCCTATATGCTTGACTATCGTATCTATATTCTCATTGTCTCTAACTGTGTCATTGCAGTAATTAAGGCGTATAATTTTCCCTTTGCGCAATGAATTCAGGTTTATTCCAATTGGGGGCAAATGTTGCGTACATAGAAAGCTGGTTGACCTGTAGAAGTGTGTCGACTGGGGGTCCATTGTCCGGTGATAGACACGCATCACGTCCATGACTAATGGAAACGACGTGACAGTGAGTAGTCCGACAATAGTTGGTCACTTAGATCGGTACGTAGATAGTTTCTTAGCTGAAAAATTTTCGTGGACTTTCAGATGACTGGCTAACCAGTTACTTGGTTCGTCTGAAACAGATTGTGACCTACGAAGTCTTATCAGATTAGGACCAGCCCTTTATAGTTTGTGCTAGTTGGTTCCAGCGCCTCTCATATACTGTTCCTAAGCCCGTTGCTCCAATCTTTGAAGAACCTTGGTTTCCAGCACCATTGTTGAAGCTTCTAAGCACTATTCTGCTGACAGCTCGAGTGGACGATTAGGTAGCAAGATAACAGCTTTTTTTACCGCCATGTTGTTGGTTTCAGTCTCTCTCAGCCTCAGGGTGTTATTTTCGACAGCTTTTCTAAGGGAACCGAATGCCGCGCACCGTCAGTCTAGCCAGACCTACCACGTCCACCATGTTCAATTATTCACCAAGTATTCACTTAATTGCTGGTCCGAACATGGCACGTTGCTTAAGTTGACGACTCGAATATGCTGGTGTCTTGTTCGTATTACTCAGTATGCAAAGTAGGATGGAAGCGGCCAGGCTATGAAAAATCTAACAAATGCGCACTCGGTTCTCCACCGTTTGTGAACTTGACTGCCTCCAAGCACGAGCCTTGACTGTAAGCCATCCCAATTAAAAACTGAAAATTTAATTGCTTTAAAGTTCACACACCTAACACTGCCATCATCTGGAGTTTGTTGCACGAACTAGGTTCATTCGGCGTCCTATCTGCCGAACCAGTGAAATCGGAATAACGTGGGTTGTTAAGCTTATTCGATACACAATAGAGACCATAGTTATCATTACTCCTAAACATTGTAGTTTACCTATAATCTACAAACAAAGGTTATCAATATGCGTCCGGCCTGTTTTTAATTTAGTTTAAAATACTGTGGTTAAGCTAGCTGGTTGGTAGATCCCCTGGAGTATGTGAAGTTGTCGTCTTCACAAAGTGCTTTTAGGATACTTTAGGTTCATGTGACTTGTTTCAGTTTTACAGACATTACAGTGTGCTTTACGCATTCTCGTTATTTAAGAAAGCCGTTCCATGAACTAACAAAATTCACAGAGCTTAAACGATGTGATTTTGGATTACTCCTGAACCAAGCCCTTTAAAACCCGCATATTCCTTCAATTCAATTTGCATTCTTATGCTTAATTCAAAAAACTTTGGTCTTAACCACTACGCTTATGCTGATTAAGACGGGTACTAACTCGTACGGGATTTTCAGTTGCGTAAAAGCGGATACGTCCTATAATCTCATTCAAGTGAACCATGAGTTGGTTTGTAACCCTGGTTCGCGGTATTAAAATTTCAAGTGTTTCTTTGGAGGCAAGTTAATTATTTTCCAAGTGCTTTAGAACTTGTAAATGATTGTCCCGAGAAACTTTTGTAATCCACTTTACTAAATGCGTCCCCATGTTCATTCATAGTCCTTCGGATTCACAGAATCGTGAGATGTTTGAACTATGAGCTTCACCGTAATTCACAATTCTTGCTTGCAACGAGTAGATATTTGATAAGCATAAGTTGTAAAACTCTCACTTGCATAGACTGGAACACTTTTCGGATATAAATCGGAAAGTTTGCCTCGTATCCCTATGTCACTGCAACCCTCAATGGTCACAATCTTGTCGGCTCAACAACGCTAATGGCTACAGTTCTTCCCATTTTATGTACACTGGCTTCACTGCACTTAAACCGTATCTTCTCGGCATATTACGTATCGTTATGGAACGTTTTTCTTTCCGTGACCTCAGCCACACCCCGACACCTGACTTCTGGTCGCTCCCCGATGCATTTTGTCATGCATCTATTCACAATTGAGGAAAACCCTGATATAGGCATGCTTCCTTTTACTGAGGGAGTATACATATATAACTGATGTTTCACCTGTCAGGCATTTGTGTCTCAAATTGAGTTTGTTTAACTCCTATACGTGTTAGCATTTGACATTAAGTAATTATCCAGAATATGTCTAACCGGTCCCCCCAAACTATTCATTGATTTCTTATCTGAAACTTGGTACAACGTTTGACACCGTCAGATACAACAGCAACTTCAGCCAAGTAACTCGTGGATATGGAAAGATACTGAATACCCGTGGGTATTTGTTATAACAATTGTGCATAGTTTACTTTGCACCAATGGACCTCAAAAAGTGGGAAAGTAGGCTAATTAGTATTCCCTTGGAACTCACAAGGTTTCCACTGGCAGGCAACACAATCACGCGAAAATTAAAATAACAGGATCTCATTAGTCCACTGTCAGCTTACCGGTCTATTTAGGATTGTTCAGCTTCAGACAAACGAGTTTGTCAACGTGAACCGTACAGGTAAGTGAGGAAGGAGATGAGAGATTCAGTTTTTAATCAGGTAAGTATGGTGTTGGCTTGTAAGATGCATTCTTCAAATAAACAATATTTATTTGTAACACTATAAAATCCTGTTACCAGACACCTGAGTCCATGTTTTGGGCACCTAAAACTCTTGTTCTGTTATGGTCTTCATTGCCTACGTGGTAGAACTGTGCTGTTCTGATGTCTTGTTCGGAGGAATCTCTGAAATATATTGATCAGATTTGTATGAAACCGCTTACATCATTGGATACGAACAAGAAGCTACCCTGCTTCAGGAATTTGGAGGTATGTGGCGAAATTCCGAAATGCCACACATAACAGTTTTGTCACATGCCCAAGTGTTTCCAACTAATCCGTGCTACTGAAATGTCCCGGAACTCGGTTAAACCCGTTTTATGCTGGTCTTAAAACCAAGTATATGTGGTAATTAATTTCGTAACATATTCTTTCTTGGCAATTTCATTGCAAAGCACGTGTTTCCACGTGTAGCTAGACGAATAGCCAGGAAAAATCCGGATAGAACTTATTACTTGATAGAAAAACTGACGACTGTTCACATTATTCTTGAATAGAATCTTACGACTGAACAACAACTTCATTTATTGGAAACCTGCCAGACGCTGACTAGAAACGTTTTATCCTCTGTTGTTATTCACTGAACATGTCGTGGAAAAAGTCAGTCGACTATCTTATTATGGTTCACTATACATAGGGACAGCCCCATCCTGGTCTGATGTACCTAAATTGAGGTCTAAAGAACTGGATTCATTCGAGACTCGGGATAGGAGGAAGAATTACTATGAGATTATAACGCTTTGTTTGAATGTAGCGGAAGTTTTTCGGAGATATTTTTAGGTGCTACAGTTGACAGTTCGAAAAACAAGCCTTTTGTTTTTATCTACATCCGTTGAACCCGAACACAAACGTGTTCTTGCAAAATGTATGTCTAGTAATAAACATTCAGAACTTATAGGGCCACTTTAATTTTGGACGTATTAGCATTACCTGATCATGACGTGGATGGCATCCTTTAGTGCGTGAGGTGAAGCCAAAATATAAGCATCCACCAGTCAGACACCGATCGTACCCACTGATACACAACTACCACTCTGGACGTCAGATCGTGCTATGTCACATGTCATCTATATCACTGAATAAAGAGACGATTACATCACTGCGGAAATTAAATTTTGGGTCAGAACGTAACGGTGAGGTACAACTTAACATGCCCCACCAACTGCACCAGCACGATGAATGGTCAATTGTTATCACACAAAAAAGCCGGATACAAATTTAGAAATATTACCGATCAATTCACCGCTCTCATTATAAAACGGACGAATTGGCTTTGTTGAGCACACAGCAGGTTCTTAATGCAATGTACAATCCGAACTAACTACACAAGTGTTACTAGTCGGATGGGAATCTTGGAAGAGGATTGCTCAAAAAACCAGCATCCTTCTCCGAAGATTGCCAATCTGATTTCATTATATTAACGAAGTGTTTCCAGGTCAATATTCGATCAAGTGTTGAGCGCACCGGGGGGCGCAAGCCGGCTCCTATCGAAACAGCTATACAACAAAAGTGCTGTTCAACGGTTGATGTCTGCAAAAGTGCTGAGAGAATGTTGCAGTCAGGTTTTGACCTGGCTATAAGTTATGAGGTGCGACGAGCAACACAACGAGGAAAGTTGAAGTTGTATAAGTGTAGTCGGTTTAGACATTAGAAGGACGTGCAGCAAACAAGCCAGTTTCCTTCGTTTGCTGACATTCCTGATTAATGGACTCTATTCAGAGTGAGATCTATGTGGAGTATCTTCCAATAACAACACGCTGAATCGTTCAGGTACAAAAGGTATGCTGGGTTTGAGTTTCTGTCTAACTTGTAATAATTCAAACGAAATAGCTGTTCACTCTATTTATCTACTCCGTACGGCTCAGCGGATACATTGAGTTTGACCAATGAACACGTTAATTGTCCCATCTAATCTGGAATTCTGCTCCCGTTGAGAACAATACTACAATACTGCTGTCCACTAATTCCACAGACTTACCCACGCACATTGCGCGATTGCCTTATAGACGTGCCAGGAGGTCGATCTAGTCCAGATGCGTAGGTAAGCGATTGTGTCAGACGCCCCGGAATAGGTCGCTGTTTAGGTGTCCACTGGGGTGGCACTGACAAAGGATGAAAATCAAAAGGGTACGATTTAATCTACCGGTTACTCAGCCCATTTACACACGTTCAGTAGTTAACATTTGCAAAGCAAATCATCTTTTTCATAGCCGCGTAATAGTATTTACCGTTTAGTTTTGTTTTTCTTGTTGGACGGCAAAGTTATTGAGTCCATCAGTTGGCTCCCACATGCTCGTAGGTTCAAGCACTTTCAACGCCTAGTAAGACCTTCACTTTGTGGATTGTGTTAGGAATACTCTGAAATGTTATATCGGTTATGCGTCTCTTTAAATCCTTCGTCTTATTGGTTCGGATTCCGAATAACATTTAATGATTTCAGAGTGTAAATCTAACATGTTCACTGTGTATTAAATTCTAGTCGATTAGTTAAGCAAGCCATGCATGTGAACGTTTCCACCCTTTTACTTCGGGTGCCGTTAGTCTGAAAGCGTTTGTAATATTAAATAAAAGGACTTGTAAACAGGAATCATGACTGCATTGCGAACGTTGCATTAACAGTTGCACTGCTCCCTCAGATGGTTAGTACATATGTGATCGATCAGGAGTGGTTCTGATATGGCTTTTCATTACCTGCAGATCACAAAAAGTTTGCTTCAGGAACGAACCTTACCTTTTTTGGTAGAACGATTATGTGCCGGGGATGCAGGAATTCCGACTAACTGCCGGATCAGTTGATGCGCCTTCTCGATTGCATTCTGTTGAATTTGGTCGAAGAGATTTTGGTTTCTCGAAGGACTACTTTGTTGTTTTGATGAACCCACGCTAGGTGCGTTGTCGTTTAAATGATCTTCATGGACACAACACAATACGGAGTAAATCTCTTGTTGCCGTGACAAAGAGTGATGGTGTTGATATCTGGAGACTTGCGGGTACCATATAAAAAGCGCATCGAATCGATGAGTCCCAGCTGCAGGTAGGAAACAAAATCAAATTGTGGAATTACAGCGGTTTTCTATAATTCCCAACTTGCTTTCCATTGTAAGTTCCTAGCATATCTTCTTCAGCAAACTCGTAGTTGTTGAGATACGCATGCAAAGGAGAGTACATAAAAATAACCCATTATCAGATTACAGATTGAAAACTGTTTTACGTAGTACCTTCTGTTTATCTTCCTTCTGAAACTTACTTGCTGGTACTGTCGCACATCACAATGTTTCAGCGTCGGTGCTTGAATGTAATTAGTTGATTTACTCCTTTATCACTTCTCCCACTTTCCATAACAAGCGTAACCAGATTATCCGTTTTAAATTTGTACAGTAATGGTTTAAAGTCTTCAAAGTATCTCTTTTCTTATTCATTAAAAACAGGCAACTGGAACTGTGTTATCAGCCCGCTTTCCAAAGGTATTCCTATAAGATACTGGAAGTTACAATCGAGGTCTGCGACCTTCCAGTCCACAGCCCGAGATATACACCACTCGTCCTTATGTTGTAACACTTTCTCAAAACACCTAGATGCTAGTGATGGATGTACGAAAAACTTTCTTTGTCACTCTATTCCTATTCATATACAGCCTGTCGTGAGGCAATTAAATATACATCACGTTAAGACACAAATCCCTTTACCCTTTTATTGCAGGTGGAGGCTAAAATATTTTCCAAAGTATTCTGTCGTCTTATCAGATAAATACAAAGTATGTACCTAGGGCTTCTTAGTTATTACAGTCCTCCATGTGGTAATGCTGAGTCAACAACTTTTGAATGGAAATGCAATGCGAGGTGAACTGAAGTGTGTACAATGCGAGTCTATAAAGTGGTTTAATATTACTGTAATATACCTGTGTACAAGCAACCATTAGCATATCAGTGACTGGAATATCCAGTCATGATGGTGATTATCAATGTCACATGCCTTACGTTTCACTTTATATGTTCGTACTCACCTGATCTTTATTCTTGTGATTGCTTGGGCTATGCTAATCGTACAGTAATTGTGCTATGTTTCTACCATCAGAAAATGCCCTCCCAATAGCCTAACTCAGTCACATGAGCAAAATACAATATCATTTGAGATGGTGAATGCCATCGTAATTGTACATAGAGGAAACATTCCGTTCACACACAGCTAAGTCATTTGATTTATATTGAACATCATCCACAACTGTTCCCAGCTATCGCATTCCCACAGACTTTTCACTCAACCCCTTTCGAAAACAAGCACTAGACTCGGGTTTCGGTCTCAATAGAGTCCATCATTAGTGCATATCCTTGCCACGGCCGGAAATAGAACTCCGGCCACGCGTTGAGGAAGCAACCGTGTTGACCGCTGCGCCATTGACTTCACATTAGACACGACCGCTTTATCATATGTGAACGCTCACCCACCTTTGCTTGTGAGTAATGACGGAGATGTCCGATCGTCTCGGGAAGAGACACAGTGACTGTCCTGTTAACTCCAATCGATGACCCCTCAATCTGTTTGAAAACCAAAATCGGGAATGTCTTTACTTTCATACACGAATAACTGGAAAAGTCCGATGGAATGAATGTGATCTGAATTTTTAGCAAAACGGTACAAATGATATTTCCAAGTCCGATATAAAAAATTGTCATAACGTCGGACAGCACGCAATTTCAAATGATCCTTTATCAGGAACTCACTTCCGTACATTGAATCAGCATAGCGGTGAATGATGGGCACACCTTTAGAAGAATATTCAAAGTGAGGTACCATAAGATTGAAGAGTATTCGGAAGATTTGCACAGATTTCCACAGGAAACTTGCACAAGCTTTTTTTAATTAACACTTTGCAGACAGCTTCATGTACTAGGAAACACAGAGGAATAGAACTGCCGTCAAGCTGCCCGTACGGATATGTGGTGTCAAATACGTAGACTGTACACGGCGAACAAAACCCTCCAAACGGTAATGTTTATTTATTCACTTGATACGTTAAAAAATGTGGTTTTGGAGATTACAGATGTCAGGCATCCTGGGTCATCCATTATCGCACCGATGGATATCAAATCGAAAAGGCAAACCTTGTGCATTCACACTACTTTCAGGTTGGCAAGCCCAATACATGTTCTAGGAATAGACGTCTGGCTGTTGCTGATGTGTGAGATGATGAACCACTTTAAGAGTGCGCGTGAAATAAGTCTATATGTGAACAGGGAGTACGGGACTAGTTAATCTACGCATAAGGCACAAAAAATTGGATGATCGCGAAGAAATTATGAAGTTGCGGGATATACCGAAAGTGGAAGGCAGTTGTAGGTTTCTACTACGGGAAACAGTGCTAAGGTTCGTCATGTTTGTACGGAAAAGTGCATTCCAAATAGGTCCAAGATATGGAGATGTTATTCTATAGGATGCCACTCATCAGTTAAATTATGGCGGCTTCATACTATGGCATGCTATGTTGATAAACGTAACTGCTGTGGGTGTCACATTTTTTAAGAGCTTATGCCAAACGAAACTACTGCCAGTTCGAACACCTGCCCTGTATGTCTGCTGTTCGCATCTTCATTGTTGATCATTCAGCAGCACAGATGAGGGCAATACGTGAAGATTTCCTATAGTGTGCCATCGTAGTATGCCGGTTTCATTTGCTGCATGGTGTGTCTCAGCGTTACCGCCAGTTGGTAGGCTTAAGTGATTATTAAAAGAACCGTATTCATCAGTGGACCTGCAATACTGTTTTCACTGGGAATAGAGGTCAGTATAGTGGCTTGGTGCAGGCTGTGAAGTCTGTCAGTAATGAAGCCTATCAGTATCTTGCGAACAATTGACTGTCTTGTAAGAAGGGTTGGGCCTCGCATAAACTTACGGCCAGGGTGTTGTTCGGTAATCTAACCATCAACCGTGTTGAGAACGAAAACAAGCACATCAACAGTGCCGTATCGGAACGGTGTAGTGTGTATGCACCTTTCCAGCATGTTGCGGAACGTTGCGATAGTGTGTTTCAGGAGCGCCAGTTTAGGTTGAACACTGAGCGCATGAGATAATTTGAGCCGATGGTAGACCTGGAGTGTTTGTCAGTGATTGTGAAGCAACTGTCGCAATATACCAAGGATGTTTCCCTAAGCATCACAACAGAACGGAGATAGTAGATGCAGCTTATGGAAACGGCACATGCGAAGTGTGTTGTCACAAAGGACGCATTTTTCGAAACGAAATTGTGGAGGTAATAAGTTTGACTGCTGCTTCTCATCGCAATGGATGATCCCATGCTGTCGAGTTGTTGCTGTATTTCGTCTGATTGACAGACCCCCAGAAACTTTGGTTCAGGAGAATCACTGATATGGAACAGTTCATTCCTTTCAGAAGTTTGAACAAAACCGTTAGAACACGAAAACTGGCAGATGCAAACATTTCGTATTGACTCGTCAGTACCAAATTTACAATAACATGAAACAGGTTTTTTATATCAAGCGGTTAGGGGAGCAGGGTGTATACGCAATTGGTGGTTTAGGAAAGGTCACTGAGTCCAGGGAAAGGTCAAGTTTACGAGCAATTGTTTCTGAACGCACAAGGTCGGCTTCAGTCGATTGATTGCGACCGCCTCAGCAAACCACAAGAATCTTGGATTCGAGTGACGCAATAGGATTCTGAATGCACAACTTGGGTCGATAACGTGACCAGTGGTCAGGGCGTGTCTTGCGACTGCGGACGCTGGTTGCTTGCGTGTTTCAACCACATTGTCGTTTTTCTGTGATACAGAGTTCTGCACCCATTTAGGCAAATGTTCCTTCACTCTGAAGATCAAGGACCTCTCGGTTCTGTCTATGTAACTTTCATTGCAGTTGCATGTAAATTGGTAGACAAAATGTGAGGTGGTACCGATAGGCTGATCTCCTTTGATTGAAGGGACAGGCAGTTTCTGGGTCCGAGCTAATACACAGAGTTCCGCTGCGTTAAATGTTCGTTTAATCGAATTCACTAGTCTTTGGGTTGTTTGCTGCATGCAATAATCACCTTTAAATGGCAATTCTATACAGACCCTCTTTTTTCTCACTGTGGCCACCTGTTTGGAAGGTGGCTTCGGTTTACTATGCCTTTCGATAACCCTATTTGGATACCCATTAGATTGTAGTGTAGATGTGATCAAGTCTAATTCCTTCGCAAGACTGTCCTGTGTACACATTCGTCTTGCTCGTGTGAATAGTGTATTCACCAGTGAGCGTTTGTGATGGACCAGTGTGAAACTACCAAAGTTCGGGTATTGACCGGACCACGTGGATTTCCTATAGACGGCTCTTTTGATAGAGCCATCCTCCCGGCGACTAATGAGTATGTCTGGAAACGGTAAACAGTTGTTGGTCTCAAATTCACACGTTACTTGCAGGTTGGGATGACAATTATTGAAGCGCTGCACTAGGTTTTATATTGCCTGCCTAGACCGACTGAATACTAGTGTATCATCGGCGTAACGTTTGTAGTGTGACAGACTCGCTATGTCTGTAGCTAACTCCCGCTCAATCCTTAACATGAAAAGTCTGCTAGGATGGGCCCTAGTGGATTTCCCATGGCTACCCCGTCTATTTGGCGGTAGCACCGATCAAGAAAACGGAAGCTGATGTTTTCGGTACATAAAAATAAGGCTTCCCTCAGTGTGGCTCATTTCGACGAGCTCACAAATATAATCGATTGTATCGTGTAACGGGACATTCGTGAATAGTGACTGAACGTCTATGGAACACATCAACTCATTAGCAAGATTGATGTTGTCCAAGTCACTGACACGCCCTGACCACTGGTCACGTTATCGACCCAAGTTGTGCATTCAGAATCCTATTGCGTCACTCGAATCCAAGATTCTTGTGGTTTGCTGAGGCGGTCGCAATCAATCGACTGAAGCCGACCTTGTGTGTTCAGAAACAATTGCTCGTAAACTTGACCTTTCCCTGGACTCAGTGACCTTTCCTAAACCACCAATTGCGTATACACCCTGCTCCCCTAACCGCTTGATATAAAAAACCTGTTTCATGTTATTGTAAATTTGGTACTGACGAGTCAATACGAAATGTTTGCATCTGCCAGTTTTCGTGTTCTAACGGTTTTGTTCAAACTTCTGAAAGGAAAGAACTATTTCAATACAAAGTGCTTGCATCTGCCATTTTTCGTGTTCCAGCTCCTTTGTTCAAATCGGTCGTTGTTTCCCGCTCCTGACCAATCGGAAATCCTGGTTTCCCTGTGTGGTGAGCCCGCTGTTTTTACGTCTGTTCCCGGTTTTACTTCTCGTTCGGACATAATATGAAGTGCTGAGTATTGTTGCCAGGATATAGCCATTACCCTAATGTGTATAAACGGTTTTAACTGTCGTAGACCTATAAATGCTTCACGAGAGGTATATGAGTTACTGTTTATCCATCCTGACCTTTTAATGCACTGTTCAGTCCCAGGTAGGGATGTTGTGCAGACAGGCGGCCGAGCGTCCTTCGAAAACTTATTGCTGGAGAAAACAGTAGAAAATAGCAGCTATTGGTACGGATCGTTCTTCTTCGACCCGGAAGGGGTTAGTAGAAAACGCGTTCCACTGGTCATGGAAGGCTTGATAGCCAACTCTAATATCCCTAACTGCAGCACTTTCCCCACAACACACGAACTGAGGGGTGATGCCCAAATGCCGTCCACCAGAAAGATTGCATGTATGTCTGATGCGTTAAACTGGATGCCGGTAGCTTCTACAGAACATCCACCATTTTCTTCTAACAAGCGCAGAAAGTCCAAACTTGAACGTCTTCTGACTGACCTGGATATGCCGGAGAGTGACATCATAGGGGATCCCATGGAGATAGCTCGTATTAGACGAGTTGCTAAAGGTGCGCTGAAACTGTCCAAAACGGAAGGCAGGGAGAGTTTTCAAAAGCTACGTACCTCCAAACTTGTAGACTGCAACGTTTGTGAGATATGTTTCCAGAAGGAGGACCTTGTGAACTTGAATGAAGACAACGTGCACTGAGTACAGTGCCGTGAATGCTGTGGTTGGTACCAGAACTTCTATGTCATCTACAAGGAATCTCAACCGGTCTACACATGCGCGGGCTGAGACAACGTGGATCACGCACCGTGGCCAGGTGGTAGGATGAGGAATTAAAGGCACTTTCCAGCGCCATGTGAAAGAAACTCAGGCCCTATTCAGGGCCACCCACGAGATGGTTTCACGAGCTATGCCCATGTTTTTATTTTGCTGTAGCCAAGTGAGGCTCGTTGAGCCTTCCTCTAGTGGTTCCACAATGGGCATGCCACACTGCTAAGTGACTACATATGTGGACGCATATATATATGTATATACCTATATAAGTATGTAAACATGCTTATATACGTATATAAATGCACGTATATATGCATATATATGTTCACATCTGTGTGTGTACACCTATATGCATACATACATAAATATATGTTTATATGTATGCATACGTGTACAGATGCAGATAAATACATGTTCATGTAAAAACATGTGTTTATACATGACTATATGTACACATATATGTGCATACATATGTATGTATATATACATTCAGATATATATATATATATCAACGTCCATATGTAAATACATATATATATATACAGGCGTGAATATGTATGTATACATACGTACATGTATGTATATATACATATGTATGTTGAGGTATATGTATATATGTATGCGTACATGCATAAATTTATGCATGCCTCTACATATACGTATACACAGACATATGTATATACATATATATATATATATATACATATGCACATGTTGTGTGCAGGTACGGGAATATGTATACATACATATGTACATTTGTATATATACATATATACATCCATTCACCTACGTACGCAAATAGCCTCATGTATACTTGTTTATCAAGATATATATATACAAATGTATATGTATATATAGATGCATATTTATAGATATGTGTATATACATGTATATATTCATGTATATTCATATATGCATATATATGTACATACATATATGTACGTGTGTATACCCTTATATGTGTGCATAAACATATATATATATACAAATATACCTATATGTGCATTTCCCCACCCACATCTAGGATAACCAGTTGCCCAGTAAGAAAATTGCGCTCCAAGGTGATCCAGTTTATTATTAGTTCTCACGAATTTGTTTTTCGCGGCTACGAAATGAAAAACGCTCCACCAAAATCCCATCGCTACTCAAAATGTCGTTCAGCAAGCTAACAGTTATCGTGATTACAACCTGGAGATATGTCCCAGTAGAGGGCTCGTCGACTGGAGTTAACAGGACAGTCACTGTGTCTCTTCCCGAGACGATCGGACATCTCCGTCATTACTCACAAGCAAAGGTGGGTGAGCGTTCACATATGATAAATCGGTCGTGTCTAATGTGAAGTCAATGGCGCAGCGGTCAACACGGTTGCTTCCTCAACGCGTGGCCGGAGTTCTATTTCCGGCCGTGGCAAGGATATGCACTAATGATGGACTCTATTGAGACCGAAACCCGAGTCTAGTGCTTGTTTTCGAAAGGGGTTGAGTGAAAAGTCTGTGGGAATGCGATAGCTGGGAACAGTTGTGGATGATGTTCAATCTGTATGAGGACCAATATATCCTTCTACTCATCAGAACTCATTTAAATCTTCTGAATATGTGTATTCTTTTTTGAAAACAAAGGGACATTTTACCTGGTGTACAGAACAGGCTAAATAAAATAAACGACGTGGTCTGTTTAATGTAAACGAGGATAACCCGGGCGGAATGGGACTGAAACTTACATAGTGTTATAGTTTTCAAAGCGACAAAAACAACAGCAGTCTGTGTTGACAGCGTTGAAGGATGTAAGTATAGTAACTTCACTGTCGTGGCTACAATCACCTTGGAGCTGGCTGACCAGATAATCTATGAGGCAGAGTAGACACACAGAGCAGTCAAAACTACTTGAGATTGGGATCAGCCTGACTTTGCTGTTACATTTGCGGTCTCACCTTGATGGATCGGATAGGGTTGCATTGCAGAAACCTCAGGGGTCTGCACTTTGGCAATATAAGCTAACAACTAAGGTGGATCTGTTCTGACTTGATATTTCAGTCTAAGATTCCGTCAGGCTCTATATGAGAAAATGAGACTCACTGGCGGCGGTAGATCAAAATATTGGCTTGACTAGCGGCCAGAAAACTTTAGTCTGTCCTCACACATGGGTAGCGAGTGGACTGAAGCTAACTGCACCGGATGGTTCTGCCACTCCCCAGAGAGTTTCGTAATTAAGTACAGGAGCTGGTTAGGAATAGACATTCCGTCAATTGGATGGTGGTTGATGTCAGTTTGACCGGTGGAATTAACAAAAGAGCTTTTTTATTCAGCTAATTTTTTTTAGGTCTGATTAGATCCTGCGCGTTTTTGTTTTGGTGACTTTTGAGATCAAGTGTTTATAGTTGTTCATCTCTATCTCAGCAGCAATTGAACGACTAAGTGCGCAAAATTCTTCAGCTACTTCAGCTTATGGGTGTGGAATTACACCGGTGATTCCAATTTCCAGAGTTTGTTGATTGACCTGTGTCTGTCCACTAGGTCGCACGGTCTGAGCGAACAGCCATGTTCCGTACGAGTGCATCAGTGTACAGGGTATGCAGGTTAACGGCCGTTTCTAACCGCAATGAGCTCCCCCTTACTGGACAGCTCGACGCGGTGTGAATCAGTGGTTTTTCACAATCAACCTTTCGTAGGAATATGAATTGACATGCACCGGACACCGACGCAACCCCGCAACTTGTCTTAAACTTTGGATCATTTATGATACATTCACAGACAGTACGCCCTAACATAAAACTGTACATAAACACAACCGGCGTCAGTAGCATAACTACCTGCGTCGACCCGCCATCTCCTTATTTGTCTGCTTCCGACCTCCAGCGCTGTACACTGTTTCATCTAATTTACACCACTGATTGACTTTGGTTATAAGTGTTGTTTTCCCACTGGTTCACATCAACATTTGTGATTTGAGCCTTCCCTACTGCCGGTCTAATTATCACTGTAAAGCCGTGATGTCTACCAACTTAACGTTGTAAAGCGATAAGAGAAAGAACTTGAATTTGAAGAGGAAGATCCAAGGTGGGTTGCCAAGTGGACATGAGCAACCAGTGATGCCAACGACAGATTCACTGGACAGTGTAAAACAGCAGATTTGCAGCTGGTACAAAAACTTTTGCATTAAAATACGTATGGGAAACGGAATATATGGTGGGTTGCTACTCATAGCTGGACGAGAGAGATACGGCGAACTTTTTTCTGCTAGAAGTACTTCATTCCCTTTGATGGTGGTCTGCTTCAAAATAACTGTGCGGTGTTCGCAATGACTCTTGGAGTTTCGTGTCAACAACGGATGAGTGCTTCAGCTTCATCAGGGAAACTGCCTCCATTTCCGTGCTGATGTTTTCTGTACAATCAAACCTACAGTGTTTCGCCAAGCGTTTGTATGCGGTTCGTCTTTGAAACATAACCTTATACTTTCCTTTGGACGTTAACATGTCTATAACTGCTAGATATGCCGACTGGTTGGAATCTATGGATCGGGGTACCCTGTGGAATTCAGGTCGCACTGTCAGCTACTAAACGGTTCATCAACTTAATTAAATGTCATTAACATACAGTGAAACTACCTCAGGCTACTAACAAGTGGAGTAACTTTTAATTTTGATAGGACGATCAAAAGAACATACTGACGTTCCGGTTGTTTTGGTAGTTAATCATGATGCGGTGATTAATAACTAGTGTAAAATGCCCACCTGTGTACATATAGTTGCCAGGACTTTTATTTACCGCTCGTTGTACTTATGCCTCTGTTATAATCCAGTTATACATAAGAGCGCGTCCGAAGCACGAAAAATGTTGAACCCACAGGTTCCGCATCATCTAAATCTTTCGATCATTCTGTTGAAATTGCTAAAGGGAAATGCTCACTTTAGTTTTTAATTGATAATGTATATGTCCCAGCCCCCTTTCAAAGAGAACACCTTTTGGATTAAATTGCTTTAGCCTGCTCACCCCATATTGGAAACGCAACGTTGGTGACCTTTCAACTGTCGATCCTATTCAAATAGTGCACAGTTTTACTGTCGGTAGAAGTCCTCTGAACTGACTAATGTAATCTATATTCGTTCGACCTAAATGGGCATAGTTACTCTGAGATCAAAAATCGATGGCTTTACGATTCGCGTGAATACATTATTGATAGCATGTTCAAAGCTTCTTTGGTTCATTCTTTACATGAGGCTTCAACTACTTCAAAAGTTATACCCTACTTCCAGCCGTTTTGTGGTACAAAACGTTTTTAGTGTAAACTAACGGACTAAGTTTACGAGTAACCGTATTTTCTTTCGACAATTATAAGGAATGCGCGTTCTACGCTCAATTGCAACACAAATGAAAACCATTGGAGAATGATTACCACAAGGAACATTCGTCAGGTTACTACAGTAAAAACGGTAAAACTAACAAGAATGTACACAAACCGTCTGGCAACTTACAAAGCAACTCTGAGCTACAAGTAGTTAGAAACGAACGTGACTGACTTTAAAGTAATGACGAATGTAAGAATTGGGCTATCTTTGTGGCTACAGACAGACAGTATATAAGATGCTCAAGGAACTTGATAGAAAGGAATTCTCAAATTAAGGGGCCGTGACAAATTGGAACGATAAGCCAACTAAAACCATTTGTTAGTGGGAAATAAAAAGCACACTCTATTGTCTGAAATAAGTGTTTAACGGAAATTCTGTGTAGGGTGCGCTGAAGACACTCTTGGATTACAAATTGCCCGTTCTCATAGACTTTCCAGCCAGCCCTGCTTTCAGCAAGAGGAATAAGAAAGCAGCAATCACTTTTTTGGTACTGCTTAACAGATATCAACCGAAAGTCTTTATTACGTCTTAGACACCAGTATGCGTTCAACTAACGGGTTGAGATAAACAAACAGTAATGGTTGGTGTGGATTATAAATTAACTGTTGGTGCTGGTAATTAAGGCGAACGAACTAAAGTGTCACATATACCAGCAATATATCCTTGTACCTGTCGGACCAGATAATAGTGAAATTTATCTACCCTGTTTGATAACTGAATCTGTCCAGGAGCCGGGGAATATACCCCTGCCGTACTCTTGACAAATTAGTCAACTCACATAACCATGCACATTTAGCTCTGTTTTCTGCGTGCAGTGGAAACTGAAATCTACCGAGATAGTTATTGATGAAGTAACGAACTTGGTTGTTGGTTGGTTGCTTTGTGTACAGTTTTTTCATTGAAATGTGTCCAAAAGTAAAAGTACTTTGTTGACGGTGGATTTTACGTGTTTTTACGTAATCACCTTCACGCATTTGATATTACTAGCTCCAATGTCAGGGTTCAATCTCGAAAATTTTTTATAAACTGCGTGATAAGTTTGCAAATTGTGCGCCCTTGTATTCGTTTAAGTATTTCCACCATGGCAACTAATTTCAGGCGATATGTATTAGCCGATCATACGGACAACATACGCGTGTTATGTTCGCAAATGATGACAAAACAAACGTTAGTGCTTCTTCAGGTTAAAAATCGTTTTTGTACCTCAATTATATGCTACTTTTTCGAGAGTAAATAGATTTTTAGTCCCTTTTACGTATTGACTCCACCTAATGAATACCAGACAGTTAAAAACCATTTAATCCTATCTTAGCGCACTTATTCAGGGCCGTTTTCCAATTTAACGAAGATGGCTAATATTACTGTTGGTCTGACGATTAACGTTTTTTCATCGAGTGAAGACGTAAAGTAACTAAGGCCTTTCATCACTGTCAACTATTGTTATGAAGGTTCTGTCAGTTCCAGAATACCCCTATTTCGCATCTCTGACAATAAAAACGATTGGATAACTAGAAAAGACTGGGTCACATACTTTGAGCTGATGATGAACTTATACGAAAGAAACTGCTAAAAATAAGGAGGTTGCACTCTACTACTTGTTCCAAGGTTACTTTGGGATTATGAACGCTTGCTAAGTGTTCGAACTCACACCCACGCATTTCAAACACTGGTATCAACTCCAAGCTTCCTAGACCCCATTTCTGGAACAATACTAATCCACTTCGAGGTCCGCGAAATAGCAAATCGTTTCCGTGGTCTTCTGAAAGAGAGCGAACACGGTAGACGGTATGCTGACTGTTCACTTGGGGCTCATTAGTTCCGACGATGCGTGTAGTTTGGGTAAGAAGTCGCCCGTTCAATCGGTCCACCATTCTCCAGCGCATCTGACCAGCTTGTGATGATCTGCTGAGCTGTAGCACAGTAAGTCCAAGCTTTGCTGCCATCCGAAGCGCTTCTGATCGAAATGGCCAGTCGGTGAACCCCTCACTGTAGGGTTGCGTGAGAGACGAACTCTTCGCCCAAGACTCGCATAAGTTACGGGACAGAATAAGGCAGCGAAGTTTGCAGTGGTGGATTTGGGAAGAACAGGTGGTCGTTTGCAGTTGACCAGCCTTTCTGTCGTGACAAATATTGGCGATTTGTAGGAGTAGGCTAGTGAGTATGGTATCTGTTCGTACGGTCCACTGAATTAACACGATAGCATCCAAACTGGAGGAAAACAAAGGAGAATCAAGGTTTGTAGTGAAGGTTATAAAGATGAACAGCAGAACTGATTAAACAGGTAAGCTGGTCGAGTCAATTGATCGCTTGAGTTCTAACTGACAGGAACTAATACCGAAAGGGTTCTCTCATGGAGTCGTACTTTTCGGTTAAAAATTATCAGAATGACAGTGGTCACCGCGCAAAACTACTGGGTCTCTCATTGGAATAATGAGTTGAAATAAATTTTGAATGCTCTTCATTTTAATTAACAAAAGCTGAGAGCTTCTGGCTAAGGATGAAAGTTTTCAGTACGAATCTGTCATCTTGAATGTGTTCATTTGCGAAACTCAGCGGACTGCTAACAATGCAACCATATCCTTGTTTATCAGCAGTAATATATGTTACACTTCGTCGCCTCTGCTGAACAACAAAGATATCTACACTATTCATAAACAAATTACAGCACTCGTTAAACTTTAGGATACGTTCAAGGTAAACAGTTAGCATTTCTGTATTTACCTGTATTAATGTGACCAGGTTAAACTCTCGTGAAAGTGGAATCTGGAATTCGTTATTTAGTGTAATTATGTAGTTAACTTGAGAGGTGGAGTTTGTTAACTAATCAAAAGATTAACTTCATATTTTCCGCCGCTATAAACAAGTACGGCGGGATATTATGAGCTTTATAGATGTTCTTTTCAGACAAGTGTATGGTGTAATGCTCTCCGTGTCCCGCAGCCTGGTTTGTTGAAATGACGCAGGCACAATATGGGGCATTGAGTTCGTACTTCTCCAGTGGTCTGCGATCCTGGTAGTTTGGAGATTGTGGTATCCGGCTCCGGCTGTCCCTGTTTGCTTGGTCACTGGTGTTATTGGTCGTCTGAACACAGTCCGTGCTGCGGTTTAACAAGTACCTGGATCGCTGCGGCCACCGCCTGTATGCTGGTTGTTCTTTTCTCTTACGTCGTTATGGTTTGTTGAGGTGATCCGGTTGTGGCCGCGACGGTTAAGGCAGGACACATTCCCCTTTACACCGGGCTGAAGAATCTGTTGCGCAGATGCCAATATATTCTGCCGACAATTTCGAGAGGGTTGAAAAATAGCCCAGCAATTCCAACCCCAGTACCGTTGACAGGGACGTAAAACCGCCTTTCTCTTTACGCATTAGGTAGTTAACATGTGGGCAAATTGGTATTCATTATCTCACTGCGGAACGTAAACTTCTGCACCTGGACGACTCAAGATCTTAACTTGCTCGTTCGATGACTGAACGTTGCTTGCATTTGTACTCGCTGAAGATTCCTCAGATGACCACTGAAACAAAACTAACTTAAAAGTTTCACAAGCAAGATTGTGCGCAACTAGTCTTGGGGTGCTGGGTACATTTCACTTAATGGGTTGTAGTGTGACTGCGGCAAACTGTGCTGAGGCTAACGATCAGCGTTTTCTCCACTGAGCACAGATTTACGTGGATAACCAAACAATAATAGCCCCTTCAGGGATATCTTACAAGGCTTCTTCTTCGGAGTGGAGATCATTAAACGCACACTATTATTCTATTGGTTCCTATAGCATTCGCGTTTATTTTAAGGAGTCAAAGTTTGAGGATGATTCGTAACTGTTGCTAAGCAGACTATTGGCAGAGACGGGAGTCTCTTCTGAAAGGTTTTTAACGTAGGCTTGTACAACTGAACACATTTATGGGAAGCCTATATGTAAACTTTGTTGTGGATGAAAGAATTTTTTCACCGCACCATTAGAAACCCGCGAAAACCTTTGTCATTATTTGTTATTACTGTATATACTACTTGTAAGTACCCAAATGAATAAAATACTTTTAATAGGTCGCATTTATAAAGATTGAACAATGCATGCTCATTCACTGAGGCTGAACACTGGTGTTCCTTACTAATCTAAAATGTCCCCACTGTTGGTGTTCATCACCATAGAAGCTGTTGAAAAATGCAACGGCTGATAACATTTTTTTGTGCGGAAGTAATTCTGATGCAAATTGCCTGATCACTTGGTGGATTCCATAGTACAGAGCGGGTGTGCGTGAGTAACTGAGTTCAGAGGTGAGATTTTTTAGTTCTCTGAGTAGCTTCTTTGCTCAGCCACTAAGGAGGCTTTTGCGTGGCGTTGTGCGGTCCCTGTTCTGTAGCCGAAGTTCAGAAATTCTCAGGTGGGGATCTTTGAATAAAGCTGATTTTAACATGCTTACATCGTCAAACTAGGTCGGAATAACCTGATTTCGGACGTTGCATCACTTCGTGGAGTAGATTATACAGTTTAGTAGACAATCTGTAGAAAAACGCCATAGACTTTACGTTGCATACATTTTCACAGCTTTGTTCTTCTAAAGTGCAATTGGGACGTAACCTGCTGCCCAACCAGATTCCATGCCTGAAATCCCAGAGGGTGAAATTCAGAGTGATCGAGAGTAGCTCAGTCTAAATTAGTGCACTCGGGAAGCCCTAGGTAGAAATACATACTTAAAAATTAAGCTTATTGTTCGGTTGCGTGGTCGTACTATCTTTCATCGTCCAACTATTTGAGGTCTCAGTTTCTAGCACCGTCCTCAACCGTTGTTCTGTGATTGCAGTTCAGACCGTAATAGTAGAAACGGAGGTGAACTACTGACATTTCGATGTCAACAGCTAGTTGTCTCAAGAGATAATCTCGTTTGAAAGGTTATCGAATTATGTTTGAATTATTGAGGGATTTGGCAGTTGATAGTGGTTAGAAGAGACCCAAGGAAATGGACTGTGAGTTACCGCAGAATTTCTGGCTACGAAAGTTTGTTTTAAAGTGACGCTTAAGATGGACTTCGAACAGAGTCGGATCGACAGAACTTTTACCTGTAGACCTACACTGTACAGGTCGCGCTAGTTACAGATCTTCACAAAAACACTTCAAATAGGACTGAATAATAACGTTCACAGAAACGCCCAGCTTCCATTTATACTAACGAAGCCCTACTGCTTGGAACGGGAGTGCAACGAGACAGTGACTAATGGAATTAATCATTTAGGACCCGAGATTTAGAGCTTACTCTGGGGCGACCAGTTTGAAGAATTTACTCTTGGCCAACAGACGCAAAGACAATTGCTGTACATTTAATTTTTTTGGGAGAATTAGGACACCGTAAGATAACAGTTCACCTATACAGAAGTAGAACAAATGAATTCTTTCTAAATACCAGTGTGGTACGGAATTTTTCTTCGCTACTGAGTCTTTACGGTGCGAACTCTGTATTAAGGATGTGAAGCTGCATAATCCCACTTTCGAAGATATATTTCTGCACACCTTAATGAGCATGAGTAATTTATGACAAGCTACATATAGTCCATCTTGTTAACCCGTCTGTTAAAATATGCAACGATGTGTCGACGGGGTGGTTGCAGCATGTTGTGGAACATGTGACATTTCGCGGTAGTCATTGTGAGTGTTACCTTGACACAAAGCAACAAGATAGTCAAGCACAAATCCTCATCAGTTACAAATGGGAATAATTTTCATTGCTGCCGAAATGATTTTCAACTTGTTCCACAGAATTATTTGTGGGACATGTTAAACACGGCGGTCATTAACATTAATTACCACATATCTTTTGCTAGCTGCACTCCTTGGACCAACAATTTCGCCACAACTTTCACAGAATAAACAGGACGCACTGATAAGGAGCACAACTGATCGGTCGCTGAAACTGTTCGTTACACTCGGGCAAGTTAACGTGGCCAGCCCATAAGGTGGGCATAAACTGATTCCCTCTATACGCACCTACTCTGACATGTCTGTGCAACCAATTTTCAGCAAAATGGTACGCAGTGGTGATGTAACAAAAAGCACTTCAATTTGAAGGTCTATTAAGGGTCAAAGTAGTATTTAAAAGAAGGCATTGGAGGCCGCCAATAAAATATGACGTTCTTTACTAATAAGTTTAGTTAGAGTATTACAGTTTCAATCGCTCTTGTAGAAGCGGTCAACCTGAACTACCGTTGCCAGTGAATACTAGTGCATTCTGGAGCAAGAAAAGTCTTCAAGTTTCATTCATAGTGAACGTAGTAACATATTAGAATCTTTACGCACGGTTAGATGACGTTTAAATAGCATGGGGAGTTTTTTCATGTGTCGCATACGTTTAAATTTTTCTGACATAAGGACCCAGGAACGTAAAAACTAATCACACGACCGGGCGCGTGTGTGGGGACGAGCGACTAGACGTTTGCGCTGGGGTTAACTCACACTTATAACTGACCATTCGAGTCCCGTCGTTCACGCAGTCTGGTCGCGATAAATTGCCTGACCTTTATAGAGTGAGCCGTTTTACACCTTGCATGATGGATAAACAGTACAGATCTGTTTGAACACTGACAGCAACTTCAGCCACGGATCGATTACAGCACTTATCTGCGTCCCCCGCTAAAGGGGTATACCTAAGAATGGGAATTTTTGACTCTACGCGAACAAGAAGTCTTTTCGGCCCTTGAACATTCCAATATTTATGAGGAGTCAATATAGAGGGAAGTAAGCTTGGTAAATTGCAGTGTTTCGTGTAAATTGTTTTCAGTAACTAGGCCGAAAAATTCTTTTAACATTTCCCCTTGTTAGGTGCAAATATACAGTGAATTGTGTGTGAAGCATTTAATGTGATTTCACAGACTAATCTGCTCGATGCTTATGAATTTACGCAATAATTTGCAAACTGCTTTTTGCTTGTATCCATCTTTAATTGATTCGTTGGAAAATATTTGGTGGTATGACTGCGCAGTAAGCGCGAGTCCAATCAATATCTACACGAAACAAAACGCTTCACCCAGCTGTTCTATCCACCCGCGTTAAAATGAAAACAATGTTTATATTCACAGATGAATTAAAGCCATACTGGGCTTGGTGAATGAATAGCAGTGGCAGGATGCAGTTCATAGTTGTTAGCACATAGTTTGAAAATCGTTCGAGTTTATTGATAGCTTGACTATCGATGGCGTTTACTATAGCGAGCCACTTTTGAGACGATTTGTGACCAGTTTTCAAAAGGGCTCACACAAATGCAAAGCTGTCAATCTACGGATGAACGATTACAAACAGTTACATGTCAAAATAGAAAACCAAACACTGTTTTGAAATGAAGTAAGAAAATGCCGCGTAAAAGGTGATAGGAATGGAGGACTTCCATGAAACGGTTCCATCCACATTATTTTGTCGTTAATCTTGGGGTGTTTCAAGCAAAACTATAGCTTTTTGGAATACCGGCTTACTTTGTCAATCATAACTTAGTTCGAGTTCACTGCAGACATAAAGTAGCAGGTATTTTTCAAACGATGACTCTATCAAGATGTTTGTGTCCACGGTTGTAGTTATTTCTCGATATATAAAAGTTGTGGTATTCCAAAGTGATAGTAAAGGAAAAAGTCGATAATACAGTGAAACCCCGATGAGGACGCTATGCATTTCTGTTCACGGTGGCTTTCGATTCTCTGAGTTAAGGCTCATTTAAACCACTCAATCAGATGGTATTAACCTCACAACGTCATAATTGCGCCTTACATGGAACGGAAATCAGGAGAGAGTTTGAACTGGCCCCACCAATAGCGCCAATAGTCATACCTTTGTGTAAGGCAAGACGGAAAATATGTGTACTGGTTGGGTCACCACAAACGAGTTATTGTGAACTGTGGACTACAAAATGCTTCTCCGCACCGGTGCCTCTGAATTACGATACAGGTAGACCAATCGGACAGCCTCTGATGTTGCGGAAGTACGTAAAGCCCAACTGTTGAAATAACTGGCGAACGAAACGGACGCCCATCGTTGAGTGCTAATTGTCTGCCACGACGATAAGTCAAAACTTCTGACATTTTGAAAGAAGAAAGCAGATACCGATCACCGAATGCTCATTTGATGCTCCCAGAGATTTGAATACTAAGCTCAACTTTCTGCTGTAAGCTGCGGGGCCTTCCAGGTGGTCCATTCGTGATGTGTATGTGATGGAATTGTTAACAGCTAGTAAATTGTTATATACGTAAACGTTGTGATCGCTCAGTGTAATTTAGTCAGTCACCCGCCAACTTGTCTGGTTGTAAATGGATACACAAACCGACAGTTTCTTTTTTAATGGATTCGTGAAAAGTGACGGATGATGAAGCAGTGCAATGTCAATTATACCGAAAAATATAACCCTAGTAAGGGGCTATATATATTGGCATCACAGTAAAAAGAATATTCCCGAAACGACGATTCTGTTTGCTATTGGGTCCACTTCAATAGTGCATTCGTTGTGAATGACCAGGGAGGTTTATAACGCGCTAGTTTACACAAACACTTTTATCCGCGATCGACTGACTGCCCCTGGCCTGTGCATTCCAGTCAACTAGCCCAGGCTATAAGACAACCATCATGTGTCAACATTTTAAGGAATGTTGGTGACGGCAAACTATGATGACCGCGAGCTGAACAACACTCTGTGGGTTCATTTTCAATGGACCACTTCGTAGTAATGGCTCGTCATTTATCATCCAGGTGAGTGCTAAATTTCGTTCAAGGTTATGGCGCAAGCAGCTTTGTGTGCTCAGTAACAAATAGTTCCCGTGATCTGTTTACCAAAGGTTTAGCAGCATGCGCCGTTCGTGTTCCATGTGGAACAATAATCTCATCAGCAAATGGCACAAGCCCGTCTTTGGTTTTCTGGTGATCATGTCTTGATATTCGGTGTCTTGAAATACTTCACATTTTGAACGGTTCATTTGAACGTTTTAACCAGTTGGAGCAAGGGAAGGCAACGTTTTAGATATGGTTGAAATTAATCACAAGGATTAGAGTTTATGCCTCAAATTTATCACGAAGGTGTAGCTATGATTTTTCTATTTTTGTCACCATGCCCTATCTAATCAACATAATTCCAGTGTCACCATACAAACTGAACATTGTCCAAAACTGAACGTTGATGATATGTTTGTTAGCACATCGATGAACATACTTGGAAAAGCGACTTCCTTCAATTCAGCCAGTAGTAACTTTACGTCTTCTAGCACCCTGGATTCAACGGTCAATATAGGTCGATTCTTTTGAGTTCTATGTAACAAAACACTATATCTAGACATGCCGATGCATTCATTAGTGCAGGACCGGTACCTGGTTAATTCGGTTATCTATACTCTTTGTAGTGCTTTTCAAGGATCACCTAGAGGGAAATCATTCTTCTCAGGGGTCACTAGTTTAACTTAGGTTGATCAAGTATAGAAATAACCCACCGGAAACTTTAACAGAAACACTTCTATGGCATCACACAAATTTGATCCTTTAGGAACAAACGGCGTGATAGTCATGTTAAACCGAATTTACCGTTCTCTGAGGCAGAGTCCTAAAGTATACAAATCCGTTCTTGAACAATCCTCAGACATTACTAGGCTAGGATCCTCTATTCACCTGATTTTGACCAACATGCAGCATGTGGTCACCGTAACGCATGAACAGCGTCATATAAGCGTGTTTTTGTGCGATCGATTTCAGATACTTCTTTTTGGGAACCGGCACCCTAGACTTGTTGAACCAGGTGACTTTACAGACCCTTCTTCTGAAGGATATGAAATGCGGACAGCAACAGCAATAATATTGTAATTCTCATCGTAGACTTCAACGTGCAAGCGGCGAGTTTCAATTTCAAGTTGAGTATCCCTTTCTTCCTCACCTTGCAATTGCTAACTTGACATACAAGCCACGTGAAAATCCGGTTATTGTGCTGCTCTACAAATAACGAACTCGTGAATCTGAAATACCGTTAGCTAGTTCATACTTAGACTGGCGAAGCCTGACAACTTCCAAGCTCGCGAGAGATCAAACTGTTGCACACTATGAAACACTGGTTGAGTAACGTTGATTAGCAAATGCACATTGTCGTCTGCTACGTAACATGACGAATGCGTTGTTGTCGCAAAAAGCAGCAGGACAAAGGCAACTAATAGTACATAATGGGGCTCCCCAAAGGCAGAAATGTGTGGATAAAAAAGGCTAGACTTCTACGAATTGGTAGTCCTAATAACGGACCGTTTTTTAAACCATCGGCGTTTTCCTCCGATGTGTTTTATAGAATTTGTAGCGTTTCATTACACAAAAGCCTATACTGACGGTGCACTGACGCTAGCCGGTGTAGTGTGAAAATTGTGACGGTTCTTATGAAGTGACTTGGCTTGACATACTGCGTCGTACTCAAACTATTCGAGGTTCATCACATTCAAATGCTGTTCCGTAAAAATGTGAAACCTTCGCCACAGCAACAAATCTATTCTCTCCGGAAGAGGTTCTTCTTGAGGAAAGCTGTAATGTAACATTTGAGCATTACAGTGTCGACATACTTTGATCAAGGGAAATCCAATGAGGATATATCACGTTGGCGGGGAGATGGCCATTAATCTGGGATATCTACTTCCGCACCTGTTACGAACTATTTTTATTGATCAGCCTGGTAACATCTTGTTGAAGCGGGATCGAACTGGAAAACACGCATTGGTGCATTCTCAATTAAATACTACTCATAATCAGTTGTCGCCAAACGACTGAATTTGTTGTGCTGGAATAACATTCACCCATAGTGATCCTTCATATGTGGACGGGAATTCGGGTTCGAGTTTGCATGATTTTACAACGAAGGTGTTAACCGTTTCTAGAGGGGCCATATGTGCTCACTGAGCCAGTAAACATTTCGGATAATATAAATACATTCTCATATTGACAGCACTAGACTTCAGGTGTCGTTTTCAATGAAAACTAAGAAAGCGTAAAGTTTGGACTGATGGAAAATTTCCTTAAATGCTACAGTTTTCGTTTGGTGGTACGACGTATAGTAATGATTTTTAATTGGCGAGTACAATTTTAGTCGGTGAGTGGATTTGTTGGCACTCAGTGTCTGGCAGACTCAAGCGAAACATAGGTACATCACCATGGTAATAGACAGTAATGTATCAGTAGTTCTTATTGATGCCTAACTGGCATATAACCATGAGGAAGAAGGAGAAAAGTAAACCATCCATAGGAAGAGAGAAGAAAGAAGGAAGTAGACGTTGGGAGGGGGACTGACAACTAGAAATAGCTACGTCTATATTCATATATTCAACATCAGTATGCCTACACTTTGCAAACAAACAAGCACGTCCTAGGTGAAACTAAAGCGCCATCAGCAAGACAGTCTACTTACGTCTTTCACTACCCCGCTTCACTAAATGCACTCATTTAACCGACAACTCAGACAAACAACGAAAACCTTCACCCCAATGAGCCCGATTAACCGTCATCTCACCTAAAGTCTCAAGTTACCGAATCTGAATCGCCAGGGTGCAAGCCCGGGAGGCGAACCCGACCTATAGTGGTCAACCCCTTCGCGAACGATTTAGTTCCCCCTACCCCATCTCAAACCACCCCACCTCGCATCTTACTTCAGTCGGCTGCAGCGTGGGCAAAGAGTGCTTGGGGTGGAAGACGGCTAGCTGACATTTGTAATACACAACCTAACCATCTAAGTCTGTACAAATGTAAGGAGTGAACACAAGAAATCGTTTGAAAATCACTGCCAAATACCCGCTCCCTAACCTCTTCCATGCTCACTCGTCGGGGTCACCGATACGAACGATCGAACGCAGATTTTGGTAGTCAGATACCTGAAGACGGCTAACGTTTTCTCCAATCTGCAGCCAAGTTTCGCCGCCGTAAAGTAAAACAGTCCTCACTGTTTTCTTATGTACTTGAACTTTAAGCTTCAAAGCGATACCCCTCTGTCGCCACTGATGCCCCAGATTGGAGAATACCACCCTAGCTGAAGCGATACGCGCTTCTATCTCATTCTGTACACCTCCGCTGCCGCAGCTGATGCAACTTCCCAAGCATACAAACCGGTCAACACCCTTCTTAACTTTGCTACCCAAAGTTAAACATACGCATTCAGAAATTTTGCAGAAGCACGTTGAATTTTGAGGCTGTATGTATGCATTTAAAGTTGTCAAGCGGCAACCTTGCCGTCAGCATGATAAAGGTCAGACAGTCTCTCACCAGGCAAGAGGTCTACGCCGGTATCTTGTGAATGACGCGGACAATCCTCCATTATTTCGTCTATAACAAAATTAAGGAAACATGGGAAAGTGGACAGCTTTGACGTACTCCAAAGCTGGTGCTGAAAATTTTAGACGATTAATCGTAAACCGTAACTTGAGCTGAATTATTGGGCTATACTGCTGATAACATGTTCATGTACTTGGTCAGTACACCCATGCGTTCAAGTGACTCTAAAAGTTTAGATCGATCCAACGAATTGAATGTATCTTTATAATCGAGAAATACGGTAATTTTTGACCGGCTGTACACAAAACGTTTCTGCAGAATTTGACGGAGATTGAAGATTTGATCCACACATCCCTGTCCATGGCGAAACCCTGACTGCTCTTACCTAATGTTTGCCTCCCAGACTGCAGTGAGCCGATGAAGTACAATGCATGTCAGAACTCTAGTAATGACTGGGGTCAAGCTAATTCCACTATGTTTTTTGCAACAGCCCGAACTCCCTTCTTGAATACGAAAACTATTATCGCGTGAACCCAGCACGGAGGGACGGGCTCCGTCGTCCGCACAAGATGAAACAACCGAGTCAGGGCCTATACTCCTAAAATTACGGAAATCTAATCAAAGAGTTTTTTGACTGGGCCAAATATTAGTGATTTGTTATAGCGGTTGAGGCTGGAAAGTGTCAATTTTATACTGGGCAACAGACGTAAGGTTCATCTTCAAGAGAACGCACGCACGACATAAATTTATTATGAACGTGGAGAGAAATTGTGGCCGAAGATCTGTCAAACGCCTATAAGGTGATATGGATTATGTTTCGTAATTCCCTGCATGTGACCTACAGTGCGTCGACCAATTTACAAATACCGACTTAGGTGTGTTTCTGTTCCAAAATGTTTTCAAAATTGGTGAATAATTGTGGTCAGTTCGGTTGTGCCACGATTGCCCTCTCCAGATCAATATGTTGATCAATTCGGGATACCTTCAGTTGTTACACCGTAGTTAATTAGGATGTATGTAAAACACCTTTTCCAATTTTTGTAAAGATTAATAGCAGTTTAGTCAACCTTACATTACACACCGATGGGAAACAGGAAGTAAAGTGGGTTTTGATCTGAAACATAGACGATTGTCAATGCTTGATAATTTTTTTTACTAAAGTACAAAGTTAGTTTCTGATAAGTCATTCGGTGTACTGCCCGTTAAAAGCGTACTCTGTGCTAGATAATAAGTCATAAAACTCATTTATACCCAGCAATGCGTTGTAAATGAACCAGTTTAAAACCCAAATCATTCATCTTTCGCAAATAAAAGTAATTAGTCCTTTCACAAAAAGCGACCGTTTTGTAGGACAGGCATTATTAGTGCACCATGTTCGAGTCATCCACATGTTCCACGATTCAGCGCCGGCAAATGTTGAACTTTTTGTCCATGCTTATTCAACCACACGGGGTTATCGGCAGTCCTATCTGCATAAATGTCTCATCACTATAGCTATACTAATTTCGTAACTGGAGTACTACTGGAGGGTTTCCTGTGTATTCTAGCGATGCGTTTGGTTTGAGCCTGTCATGCAAATCTCCTGTAACACCTAATTCCAGACAAAGTACAAAAGTCTTCAAAGGCTAAGCACGATTGGGTGTGTTGAGGGAAGCGGATCCGGGTGAATCTAACAGATTAGTAAATAATCGGCGTTACACGACCAGTCTCAACTTGCTTCGGCGTGCAGCGTTTTGCTTGCAAGATTAGAAGTGGTCTTGTATTTATTCTTACCACCTAATTCATGTCGTACTGTGGTCGTGAATAGGTGGAAGACTTCATTTAAATTGCTTCACTCAAAGCGATCTTTCACCTTTCTGATCCGTTAGCACCGTGGACAGAAAGTGGCTGTTGTAACTGGTTCAACGTCCTACGAGCACGTAAACAGATAACGGAATAACGGTCAGTGGAACGGCGTATAACGGAACGACAGTCAACGGTAACGAACAACGGACTACGGAATATGCACGCCTAGTTCGAAACTTCCCGGCCAACCCAACCACCCAAGGATAACGCATGAAAACAAAGAGAAGACTCGTCTCCAGACAAAGTACCTTTATGTCACTCAATCCGAAGACAGCACGGTCACAAGCCAGATCAGTAAGCTAAAATATCGCCTTGCAGGTTTAATGAATTCACTGATCTCGACCTGTCTCGGAAGTCCTAATCGCGGGCTTATCGACTGGAGCTGATAGGACACTTACTGTGTCTGCTCTGGAGTAGATCGGGCAACCGGATGATTGCTCACAAGCGAGAGTGGTTGAGCGTTCACATTTGATAATTCGGTCGTGCCTAATGTGAGGTCAATGGCGTAATGGTTAACACGGTTGCCTCATGATAGGAATGGCCGGGGTTCAAATCCCGGCCGTGGAAAGGATATGCACTACTGATGAGCTCTGATGAGAGCGAAACTCGAGTCTAGTGCTTCTTTTTGAAACAGGCTGGCTGCAACGTCGTCTATGTGAATGCGGAGGCTGCGACCAAATGTGAGTGATGGTCAACTTGAAAATAAACTAAATCCCCGACTACTCATCAGCAACATAGTTAAAGGGTTTGTGAACACTAGGAAGGCCAAATCAAAAGTGGACAGAATGATGAGCCGAACAGTACAGTGATGCGCGTAGGCGGGATGTAAGCGTGTGAACGGTTAGGCGCGTAGGCGAGATGTAGGCGTGTGAGCGTTTGGGCGCATAGGTGGGAGGCCAGAGATTTGGCACAAGGGTTGAAGGGCGAAGTGGCGCATGACCATGCCAACTACGACGGTCACACACAAGTGTACTTTGTTAGTTTTTCGCACAACATTTTCGGGGACTTGGCGACCTCCCCGAAGGTGGCGCTGTGAACCATCCACCTTGATCTTCAATTCCTTCCCAAGCGGTCTAGAAGATCGTTTCCGCCTGATAGAGGCTTAGTAAATTGTTCTACTGTTAAGCATACTCTTAAAGTTTCATTGGTTTTTTCAAAGTTTCTGTCTGGGACAACAATCGGGATGATCAATTTGAATATACTACATCGCAGTAAGAAAATGCAAACCACAGGTAACTGCATGTGTGGATATCATTAACATGTGAGAGCGGTTAAACGTCTGCCGCTTCTTTTATTTTATCCCGTGATTAGCTTGGATGAACTGAGGCCAATTACAGGAGGGAACGAAGTTTACAAGGTCTAACCACTGAGAGCTCAATGTCGTCTGTTTAAAATGTCCAAGGAATAGAAGGAGTTTCTTACATAGGTGTTTCTTACCATGGTTTATTGACAGGTTTGTCCAAGTGCCTCACTTAGCATCCCAGAATCGACGTCACTTTCGTGTTGACGACAATACAAGAATCACCTCCAATCTTCTGACCAAAAATTAAAAACCCCTTGATTAACATCACACAGAAATGTTACGCATCACTGCTTGTACATAAATCTGCTGCCTCAGAATGCCTTGGTTTTGCAACACAACAGAATTCGTAAACTGGTTGATAATTTCAAACAATTCCAGAATGGTAGAATCAGCGCATTTTCATATATGGTAATCTATTTGTTTTCGCAAATTATGTCAACCATATCAATTTTGTGTTATGTGTATTGCGTCAAGCTTTCGTAGCAGTATCACTTGCAATATTAAAAATTCGGAAGTAACTGGAAGGAGATAATCGTATATATTCAAGCTCCTGGTGCGATGTATGCTTTTACAGCCCAGGGGCCAAGATATATGACATACGTATACATACAAGGTAATGGACCCTGCCGATCAACGCTGAAAGCAGTCATCTGCCATTAAGATTGTGTTTCCTGTGTAATGTTGTCAAAGTTGAAGTATAGTTGTGAGACGGGCACAAAAGTGATGATCGACAGTGTGTGATGACAAGGGAGTTGGGCTTTACACGCTCAGACACTTTATTTTTACGTTGTTTTAACGATTTCAACAACTTTCCGTCACAACACACGCGATTACGTGAGATACGTTTGTCATACATGTATACCGACTTTCCAATGAGTAATGGCTGTACAACTTAACAAACTGGACCAACTCCAAAAGCCATCGAATGATTACACAGCAGGCGCTTTCCACCTTATTCAAGCGTCGGTTTCCGACATAAGGACATGTTTCCTGCTCCCATGTTCAATTTGAGAAGATACCATGTTACCGCATTGTTCATGTTGATGTCGACGATGTATCTCACCGGGATTCAAAATCTCCTTACTATACTTCCTTCGGAAAATGCCCGACTGAATGGATAAGTCGTTTATGGGGGATAATGCCCGATAGAGGTTCCAACGTTTGGGACATTCAGCATTTCTGAGGAGATTAGCTTAAATTGGTATACATGCAGAAATGAATTTGAAGGTTGTTTTGGTTCTACCTTCATCTTTTACTTATGCCCACCAGTAGCTTGTCAACAAATTTGTAGTGGTCAGTTAATTAAACTCTCCAAGATCTTCAACGGAATCTTCTGCAGGCGGGACTGAAAATTCTCCTTCCGTTAGTCAGTTCCGAACAGAGTAATCTGAGTGTTGACCGGGGACCACATCTTCCTTACTTCTCACCAACACTGTTGGTGCCGACGTGCTGTTTTTGTTGGTTGTATATTATTCTTTCGTAGCAATCCTTCAACCAACCTGGCCTACCTCATTTTTAAATTGATTCAGGCCCTACATACGGTTTCTGCGCTCTACGTCATGTAGTCCCCAGCACGAAGTGTACACTTTGAGTTGGTCGACTGTACTAAACGCCAGAAAGCTGTCATCATCACCGATGTGGCGTTGTTGACAGGAAGCGTAAAGCGACTATTACTTACAATGCTCCTGAGTGGTTCTAGTGACTCTCCAGTTATCGAGCTCGTCAGTACAACAGCCGGTCAATCAAGCTGATGTTCGTTATCATTGCTGTTTAAAACACTGTGGTTAAGTCAAAGGGTAGGTTAGATATTGCGCTTAGCGTACGTTATGATCGGTGTTCAACCAACCCTGCAGCTGCCATAATCCCCTTATGTACCATTGATAGCATTTAATAACCTAAAAACCTGCGTAAAAATGTCCTACTTATTAGTACTGTGAACCTCACTCCTCAGACGAAGATCCTCATTGTTGAAGGTCCCCACTTATGTGTTATAGAACTGGGTACATAGAATTCATGCTTTATCGTATGACGACGCACCACCTAGAAGTTGACGTACCCGTAGACGATTTGGAACAACCATTGCTGTTCTATATAAAAAAAGTCAGCTTCGTTTTCCAGGGCCCAGCCCACAGACAAATTGATGGGATAGCTACGGTTAGCATGCTCGACCCTATTGTGGCGGAAATTGTTGTAGTGAAGCTTGAGCAACAAGTAACAGTACAGCTATCTTCAGTGCGACTATGCAAGCGATAGGTTAATGATATTTTTCTCATCGCAGACAATGAACTGCAAGCACCAAGACCAGTTAATCAAATGAATTCTTTGCACCCGAACATTCATTTAAGTATGGGAGGCAAGAATCAAAACGGTCTACCAGTTTTAGGAATATGCTTTAGGAAAAATGCGGATGGCTCACCTCAACGAAGAACCTGTCGCAAGAGCACTTGGACAGGTGAATACCTGTGTTTTAAGGTCTTGTTTTCCGATATTGCAAATAAAATTCGATGCGCACGTTGGTTAATCTGGTCAGACGTATTTGCACTAGACATTTTTTAAGACGAGGTGATCTTGTTAGGGACCACCGTACAACTAAACGGTTACCCAAAGCTGTTAAGTGTTAGATTGAAGCAACTCTGCGACGTAGGAGTTCGACCTGACAGTGTCTGAAAAGCATTTCTCTGTTTTTCCTTCAAGGACCAACTAATTCACTGCCGTCTGGTTAGTTTTATCGCGGGAACACACAATGCAGTTGTCCCAGTGATTCTGTGTGGAACATTCCGGATTCCGATGCCCCGTGTGAAACAATCGGTACCTAAGTCAACCAAATCCAACCTTATCTATAAATATCGACGTAGATATGGATTATCCTACATTGACAGGACTAAGCGCCAGTTGTGAACCTGGGTCATGGAATACTTCCCGAAGTGGGTCAGGAAACAGATCACACAAACACGTGACGTCACAGCCAGGCCTAGAAGCAAGGAGTACGTTATGTTCTACCGACACAGGATCAGTGCGATCTTACAACGGCATTTCGCGCTATCTGCTCAACGTCACACGGGCGAATGCAACGCTGTGCTGTAGCCAGTGCCATGCGGAAATTCAAACTCGTGTTGTGTGTTCAGAAATAACTGTTTGTAAGGTTGTCGTTACCATGGTTATGACAATGATTGTGAAATCTGAGAACTGACTTTCTCTAGTATCTAGTTCGTTTTATCGTACTGATATATAAATGGTCTGTAGAACGCAATCATGAAGATGCAACGAAATTTTTCCGAACGAGAATCGTGTAATATCAGCCTATTTTCCATTTTTATTCAACTTCTTGACGGGTTCCCGTTTCTGGTCACTTTCTTCCTCTTATTCTTTTAAAAATCCATGCACTGTATTCAGTAATGCGGACAATTTTAAATGCAAATGTGAGTAGAGAAGGCTGAAACAGTTTTTCGCACAATGTATTCTGTGGTTTCAGCTTGAAAATATGTCCTATTCATGGCTACCTAGATTGGAGTCAACAAGACAATTATTGTCTGTTGTCAGGCAGTTGGGAAGTGCTTTATTCTTAAGCAAATGTGGTCAGCGTGCGTATTAAGATCAGTGACACAGTGGACAGCATCCTTTTTTCATAAAAGCATGACTGGAATACAAATTCTGGCAGTGGTAATCATGCGTGCTATTGACGTGATATAACAAGAGTGGAGCTCGATTCTAGTGTCTGGAAAGTCTAGCTGAGTTTGAAAGCTGCGACTGGATATGAGCGAACACCAACTAGATGTTGTGGAGATAAAATGTTACAGTTACGTCTATAGGTCAGAATGTGAATGGGGTATTTTCATATAGATTGTTAGCATCTACACGGTATAAATTGTTAGACACGCGGTAAGCGGTTTTCTCCAGCAGCCTTGCAACAGTTCAGTGGCCTGCAATTTAGCGCACTACTAGGCATTTGTCTAAACGTTTCTGTAGTTACCTTCCTGCTTGGCCTCGTTCTGAGTAAACAAGAGGTTCCCATTCGTCAATTCTGGCCCATTTGATCAATCGTGATGAACATACAAAAGGCGTTTCGCACTGTCTACCGAGTCCCTGACACGTGGTTGCGAAAGGTCAGACGCTCCATCTAGCCGTCGACCGAGGCGGTTTCAACCCGACTACGTCAACGAGGTTTGTATGTGCAGAAACAGTTCATTCAATCTTTGGGTCTTCCTTGGATAAACATCGTCGTCCAAAATGTAGGACAGATTGTTCCCGTTCCAATGGTCCAGAGTGATTAACACTGGCTACCAAAGATCGATTTCGCTTGTTGTCCTAACCATAGCGGAGTATTTAAAATCACTTGCATGATTACACTGCACCCTCCCTATTTGTTGATCAACAAATTCGTAACAGGCACTTGAGTTTATGCAGTTTCGCTAGCCAAGGAATAGGAATGAGCGAAAACAATCTGTTTACTGAGACGTCATTTTTCAACCCACTCGATCCATCACAAAAAGTGCACTTAAGATGTGCTATCTCACAAGGGTACTGCAAAAATGTACACACAAGGTTGGTGAGACACATTGCAGCCTGATGCTGATAAATGAAGTCATCCTACGACAACAGTCTCCAGAGGGAAGTGTGTTCATACAATCTACCCGGTGATAATGTCTGACAGAGTCGGGCAGTATAAGTTAATCACGGACTTTCTACTCGTCACTCAGTCGTACCTACAGCTATACCGGTCGAAGGTGAGAATTTACCGAGTATTATTCGGCTGGATAAAAAGTGATTTTGCCTCTGGCAAAAAGGTTGCTATTTTCCATTTTAATTTTATTCGTCTTATGACAGGTTTCCAAAGGCTTTTTAGGCAATAACACAAAACCTTCACTTACACATGTTGGACCAAACTGCGCAGAAATAAACTGTTACAAAATATTAAATGAACGTGCACGGAAGTAAGTCAATCCATAGTATCCGAAGGAAACAATAAACTGGAGATCACAACTCGTACACCCTCAGTAAAACTGGGTGAGCTGTTTGAAATCATGTTCTAGGACAATTTTTATGCATAAAAAGAAAAGTCAAAAATTAAAAAGAGATTATCATTGTGTTGTTCCAAGTTAGTTTATCATTCATGCAAAAGTGAGACGATCCAATGTTATTTCCGTGCAAGCTAATTTACAAGACTGTTCACAAAATCAAGACGACCAAAATTATACTCTGAAATCACAACCGTTCACCTTGACTTGCATGCAACATTGAGGCAGTGGTACATGACTGGTGAAAGCCATAAATCTGTTTGATGTTCAAGTCAATCATTGAGATTCTAAGGTTTTGTGAATCAGTAGTGTAGGTATATCAAATTTAACGGTCTATATTCTCACAGAAAGGATCGCGGATATTTTTGTTCGGCCGTATATTCTCATCTTTCCTTTCGCCAGTTACTTTTTCCATTAGGAATCATAACCAGTGAAACCTCTGGGATGATGCAAATTGAGTTAAATACGTTAGTGCTTCAATCCCCACTCAATCCGTAGAAATCAAGGGTTATAATCCACCATTGCATAGTGCGTTTTGTTATATGGCTGCACGGTTCAACTTTGTCTGGTTAGTCAATGGGTGTAGACTCCAATCAGCTAACTGACAAAACTCCGATAACTATCTATGCAAATATTACTTACATCTCTGATCTGACCCATATTCTTCGGTTTTCATATACATTCAGCTGTCGAACATTTTAAGTTAACCGAGGTTGACTGCTCTCAATCTAGCTTGGCCTGAAGTTTGTCTGCAGTGCTTCGGATGCAAATTAATAAAACAGCACCAGAGTGCTTTCAATTTGAAACGCACATCTTGCCGAGTTTTGCAACCAGTCAAATTTTCGCATACATGGTGTAACTGATTAAAAATACCAGGTGCCAAAACCGTTAACACGTGATCTGGAATTGTTTTAACCACGAAACGTAATATTTTTTGATTGATCGTTTCACTGACGATTGGGCGAATTCACGTGGAAAATTTTTGTGTTGAACCAAAGTGAGCTTAGTTTACTGGATTCTTTGGTGTTTATTTGCTCGCAGCGAGTTTGGAAACTTGTGGTGTTTGTCTGAAGCCTTTTCAATATAAACCAAACAATGAACCAGTTCTCAATTTAATGAACTGATCATTCGTCAATCAGACTCAGTCATCCGAGCACGGCACGAATCACGTACAATGACTCGGTTAGCAGCCTGTCAGTATGCTGTCTACACCTGCAACATTCTTCCGGGTTATTTCCTGCGCAATGCGATAATTCGACACATTTTTCTGCACATAGTAAGCTAACCTTTTTGGTTCGTTTGTTTCATCAGTGATCAAAACGTTTGACGTGTTGAATTTCTCGCCAATTTTGGCAGGTGGCTTTCTAGTTAGCAATGAATTCTTACCGACTTAGATTTTTGTCTGGACTGACCGTTCTAACTGCCCCTCCATCCGACAAACGGTTCTGATCGTGTCACAAGGTCGGATAGGTTTACCGAACGCTAGGACATATTGTTGTAGTTGCACAGTCCATACAAATACACCGGCATATTGTAGCGTACTTTTAAAAGCGAGAAAACGAACGTATTTTCCTGCTCTTAATTAGTCCACTATATACTTGGGAAAAAAATGCGATTAGATAAGGATTACCTTTGCCCACAAAACCGTTGTTAGTGTGGTTCAGGCAAAAAGAGGTCAGTTGTAAGTCGTACACAGCTGCCTGTAATTCATCTTCGAATTATGGATGCTTTGATCATTCGGGTAAAACGACCATGGTATTTTGTAATTTTCCTTCACTCATTCAAACGAAAACAAACATTCTATTCTGCTTAACTTGCAGTCAGTGTTTGAAGACGTGGTGCACCAGTTGAAAAGACATTTCGTTTAACACTAATGACAGATTAAAATCACGCAGCTTCGATCAGTTAGCAAAGTTTCAATGGAGTAAACGGAATGAGTAAGTACAATGTGCTGCATACGACTGAAAGATCTTATTGTGTACGAACACATAACACATAAAAGACAAGTGAGATAATCAACATGTTTCGGAATGCTTGATTTGAATAAAATGTTGAAATAACTTGAAAATCTACATCTTCCTTACCGGGCTCGTTATAATATTTTGAATACATTTTTTCACCGGGTTTAAACGATCAACTACTTTTCGTTTTCGCTTGCTGCATCTTGAGACCAGTTTAGACGGGACTAGATCATTGGTTTCCAAAGGTAAGTTTGGCATATCGTCACAGCGGTTTCCAGATAGTAGCGTAATTATCCCCCTCATCCTATGAACACCTCGGCTACACCAGAATAGCGTTAACTTTACACCCCAGGTACTCTGGCCCAACGAAAGTTCTCTTTCTGCCTCTAGCGGGGCGTTGGGTCATCGTGCTCTTGAAATCACCGCACAACTTCCATTATGACTGCAATTTTCAATCCCGGAGAAGCAATCTTTACTGCGTTTGGAACGAGTAAATGCTGTATTGGCTACTGTTTGTCTTTGCGTTAATCTTCGAAGCCTGTATTCCTTGTCTAATGCTAACATAAAGATACATTTTAGATAAGTAGCCGGTGGTACCGTTTGACATGAGTTGAGGAACACTCACCCCCGTGGACTTTTCAGCCAATGATGGTCAGGTTTTAATGAGAAAACTGCATTGGCCGTATTGCCACCGACCTCATACCACTCACGATCGAATTATCACATACAAAATGTTGGCCACATTCGTTTATGAGTAGTGTTCAGAAGGTCTAGTCGCCTCGAAAGGATATATGGTAAATTTCTTGTTAACCGCAATCAGCGACTACTCGATTTACGTTTATCATCAGCTGACAGTTTTAGAAAAACAGATCGATGCGAAGGAAGGGTGGTGTGATGGTATCAGAAAGTCATTCAACTCCGCTTTTGTTTTGACGTGAAACAGTGCTGCAGTTGAAAAATCCTTCTTAGATCAGTGACTGCAGATAACTTGGGATTGGTATAAATTCAGTTCAGATGGTCTGCACAATGCTGCCCACATGTCTTTTTGTTCCGTAATAAGGTTGCATTAGTTATTGTTGATTGTGGAGCAGCCTAAAAGTTTCTGCGCTCAAACGATAGAACTATGAATCTAAAAGTTTCCGAAACTTGTAATAAGACTGGCATGTTTGGTATAGAACTACCTAAGGATGGAAGTTGAGCAAGACGAGTGTTCGGTAGAGCTTCTACGTGAGTTAGATGCGCAGTAGTATTGACAAAAAGGAAGTAATAACGGAAACGCTACGATCCTACTGGCGAATGAGGAAAATTTTGATGGATGCTTTAAAACGCTGAATTTGGCACCGGGCTAGCAGGTGCAAATACGAGTGTTCGAAACAATACGTCTGGTACAGTGTCAATAAATATGCACAATCCACAGAAAGATGTCAGGCGACCCCAAGTTCATGTTAGCCGAACCGGGAAGCTGCTGAAGACGGACACTTGCTTGATGCAGACATTTGATTGCAGTTTGTTTCTGTGTGCTACTGTGCGTTAACAAAATACTTTGACAGTGTGTGTATGATAATCTGGATAGCATACTTTGCATTTAAGCTAGCCGCATACGCAGTTACCACTGGAACGCACTTCAAACAACAGAATGTCCCGATCTTAATAACTTTAAGGTAAGCAGTTCAGTTTTCAGACGCGTTATACAAATTGCACGTCATCCTCCTTTCCCACGAAGTTTAAGGCGGTTAGCGAATGTTAGGTGAACAGCACTACTGCCCAGTTACATTCTCCAGTGTGATTTCGGTCACTGTCAGAGTCAGTTAAAATCGTTCACGCAGTGATACCCTGCGAAGCACAGTCTTGTTTTGAGCAAATCAAACAGAGTGATTTAGACTGGTAAAAAATGTTTTAGAGTAACCACAATTTTCATACCATTATGATCAGATGCCATATTGTTGAAAATATACAACATGAAGAAAAATAGATCAGAATCGTTCAACAAACAAGCGGTAAAAATATACGTCAAATAAACAAGGTGGATTTTCCTCTCCACTGGGGCAAGGATAAGTCATGTGTGAAAATTTTCTAAACACAAAACGATGGTTTTTACTTCGGGACCGATGAAATTTCAGCAAAAGATAGTAAAAGTGTGCATCATTGACTATCCATCATAAAAATCGGAATTAACCTGACTGCATGCTAACAAACTACGTGTGCCAGACACGCATCAGTCAAATAGCAGACGCTGAACATTGTATTGAGAGGAAAAAAAGTTAGGTTGCAACTGTTTGTAAACTATTCGGTCTATCCATTTAAATGAATGCAGATCACACGACACACACCAAAGTACTGAGCTCAGTGCCTACGTAAATGGTCGGTTGTAAGCAGAGTGGTAGTCGATTAATTTTTGTACTGTGTTAAACAGTTTAAGGTCACCAGTTGTGCTGTTACTAGTATTTATGCTCCGGTTTTAATTTACGGCAATTTTTAGCCAAACGTACTGTTGGAGCCGAATGCGATTAAGACAATTAACTTTTCTGAGATTCGTTTCGTCTATGGTCGATTTTTCATGTCATGGGCTTCCACGTATCTAGTAAAGCGTCCAAAACCCGTTCAAAGCCGCTTGGTCAAGCATTCAGTAAAAGGCAGCTTGTAGCTGGCCGAAGTGATTGAATACTTTAGGACACATGACAAATTGTTAAAGTTGTACAGTCTAACCCCGGTGTTAATAAACCTCCCCTTGTGTTACGTAATAAATCGGGCAGGTATAAGTTTGTCTACTTTTAATATCCTCAAAATAACCCAGAAAAGTTGTTGTTAGTTTGCATAAATACCATCCCCTATGTTTCTATTGAAGGAATTTATCAACTGTGTGCTGGGTCATCAGTGGACGGTCCGATGGACCCTACGTTCGAAAGCATGGGCTATTTGTCGACTGTAGTTTCAGAATTACTAGAAGACCTAGTGTTTTACGACTACAAGATGGACGATTACAGTTATGTATGCCAATACCACAGCCAAAGCGAACAGATCCTGACACCAGTCTGTTCAATCACATGTCTTTACAACAGAAGCAAAAAGGGAGAGCCGATTTGTCTTCCTGGATGTCCTTTTGACATGTAAAGCAACTGGATTGATATAGTTGGGGATTTAACTCAAGCCCTCCCAGTCAGGAAGATGCATGCAGTTCAGTAGCCCTCCTCATAATCAGTAAAAAAAGCCATCGTAGCTCGGATTGCGACGAACATATTTCTATCAACTGCATCAAAGAACAAGCTGAAAGTGTGTTATGTCCTACTCGGTTAATTAACGGCTACCAGCGGAAGATTGTGGGAAGTGTGCAAGTAGAGTTGTATGAGCTATAGCTGCCAAAACACCAAGTGGTACGTTTACATTTTTTCTACACTACAAAGATTATGAAAGTTTCATTACGGAAATGTGTATCGTGCGTGCGAGAGTCACAAAACCGGTCACACTCCGATCAACCAGAAAGCTACCCGTCACATCATCCAAAAGCGCATTCTCGTTCAAGCCGCAAAAATCTACCATCGTCAGCGCGCCTCAGGACTAGCGCGAAGTAAGGCATGGTGGTTGGGGTGAATGAACAGATACCGAAATTTGAACAAAGCAGAAAGAATATGAAAACTGGTAGATACAAGCATTTCGTATTGACTCATCAG